>CAVNYN010270813.1:0-21278 GCA_963692815.1 Nyctanthes arbor-tristis | reverse complement strand
CATATAATATGCTATTTGTTATCCATTAATATTTCTTATATTTATTCTTTTAGTTTTTAGGATATCTTGAAAGATTTAATATTTCTTCAAAATTTTAATAGTTGATAGATAAATTTCAAGTGTTGGATTATTAGTTCTTTTTTCTCATTTCGATTAAGTGTCTATTCGTGAGATTGATAATATAATAATAAAATTAAATTAAATCAGTATCAAAATTTTTATTTTAACTCAATATGATAAATCACAAGCCATAAAACCTATGATTATATTTTTAGTTAATTATTTCTTAATTTATTATTTTTTCTGGAAACATATAGATTGGTAAAAGTTTAAGTTGAGTGGATACAATAGTAATAAAATTTAATGGTGATGATGATTAAGAACAAAAATAAAAAAAATTTTAGAACAAAAATTTAAGTTGAGGGGATAAACTAGTAATAATATTTGATAGTTTCACCAAAAAAAATATTTGATGATGATGATGATTTAGAACAAAAATAAACAATTCTCTTAATTTTTTTAAAGCAGAAAGTAGTTAAAAATTAGTGTTAAAAGTAAATCATATATAATTTATCCTTTATTATAATCTTGCTTCTCTTGAGTCTTTTTTAATAGGAAGATGTATGCTTTAAATTTTTTAGGATAAATTTAGTGAAATAGTGATTTATTTAGAAAATGTATGAGGAAATGCGAAAAATAATTTTTCCAAGAATATGTGGTGGAGAATAAATGTGAGAATAATTTGTTTTGATAAATGAATATAATCTATACCTACATAAACAGAATGTGGGTGTAGGGTAATTCTCGAGTTATATAAATTTCGTATATTCTCATTTTCCATAGTTTTTTGGTGTCCATACTCAACATGAAATTAATTTTATATTAAAAAAATTCTTCATTCTTATTTTTATTACTTAAGAGCATTATTTTATGAATGACAATTTAATTAACTTTATGCCAAGTAAAAATATTATATGTTTTAATTCTATTCTATTTATGTATATTAGTAATATATGTATACGAGTAAATAGTATACAATAAAATTGTGATTATTTAGTTTTTCAAGTTACTTCACATTTTTTTCCTGTTAATTATTTTATTTCATACAATACACAGGTGTACAACTAATGATTTTTAAAAATAAATGTCCAAGTATGAGGGAAAAAAATTGATACCTTGACTTTTGGGGATTCTTGGTCTCACGGTCACGGGAAGGCTTCGGGAAAAGTTTGGAAATTATTTCATTCATCACGTCAACTTTGGCAGAGAGAATTCTTTTGGTTGGTGATTTTTTCTCAGGCCAATGGATAGCCAAATTACTTTTCTAGTAGAAAGATTTTTAAAGTTTTAACTCTACAACAATTGTGATATCGAATTCATGTTATTATATTATTTATTCTAGGTCTATTTATATATCTCTTGTGTTCATTTATATTATTGTTTTGATTGATTATATAAAGTGCACATGTTTAATCATTGAAATAATACACCGCTAATTAGAATTCTAGACCCATAATTGCTTAGAAAATTCTAACATAAATAGTAAAACAACAAATTGAGTATAATTAGGGTATTCAATTCATGTTATAGGAATATATGATCTTACTTAAATGGATTGGTCAAATATTTTTATTAGTTAAAATTGGTAATCTTTCTAGTATTTAATGTTGTTAAGAAATTAATTCTTAAAAACATTTTTAGGATTGTTTGTTAACAAAAAAAATAATCAATAAACTTATCTTAGTTATCGAAAAAGTAAAGAAAGACAAGCTGTTCAATTATATCCATAACCATAACCAATTAAGGGAAACAATAAATGGTTTTATATTTGCATCAATGATTAATTATTAGAATCAATTCTGAGATTATATCTTGGGCTAGATATTTGTCATATATATTATTCTCTTATCAATTTGCATTTTTAGAATTTTTACACTTTAAATTGTTTACTTAAATTTATTTTATTTTATTTCGTTCATCAAAATTAAACCTCCTTTTAATTTTAGTTGTTTGACTTTTGGAAAATTAAGTCTCACAAATCTCTGTGGATACGATATTGCTCGCCACTACTGCATTTTTTACATTTTAAGATTAAGTTTATTATTACTTGTTAGTTTCAACACCCACCACACACAATCCTACTTGTCATTAATTTAATAGATCATCATATCACACGTAGACGTATATGACCATCGTACCAAAGACTTTCGCGTTCACTATGTGTTTGGACTTCCTTTTGTAGCCCTCTATTCAACAATTATTTATTTATTTATTTATTTTTCTTTTCTTTTTTCAAAGCTATGAAAAAGTGAATTGCGAAAAGGAAAAAAAAGTAGGGAAAATTGTTTACAATATAAGAAATGAGGAACAGTTGGAAAATTTTGCCAAAATTCTCATGCTCCTTTTTTTGTATATAGAAAATTATTTAAATCCATCATTATCCACTTTGGTTTTTGGTAAAATAGACATAATTTTGCAGTCATCATATATTATCAAGAGACAGGAGAGGGATTTTCCCCCATTTTGTAAGCTTCAATAGTAATAAATATACAGAATAACGAACGTATAGGTTATGGTAAGTGATGATGTTTGCTCTTGAGTAGAAGCCCGTGAAAGCCCATAAGTACTAAATGGGCTGTAATCATAGTCCAATCATAAATGTAGTTGCTTATTTTACTTGTCTAAGGCCTAATAATCCTGATCCAACCCAAAAAATTCACTCCTTTTTGATGAAAGGAGGAGAAGTAAAATGCTCTCCCGTATTTTTTTTTTTTTTTGAAAAAAGGAAGTATAACGATTTCGAGTCAAGAGCAAGGCTATTTTTCCTTTTAAACAGGAAAATTATATTGATTTCATATATTATCTGAAAGCCATTTTATATATACAGTAATGAAATGAGGAGGATGTTCCCTCCAAACAAAGGAATAGCACTTTGGGATTGTATTTTGCTAGATTATTATGGGCTACTCTATTTGTACACCATCTCACCTTTATCACCGCGAACAATAATGCCAAAAACAAAATATCCATTTCCTTTTCTCACAGCTTCGTCAAGCTATCAAGATGTATTTTCAATTTACCCAAATCTGCCTTCTTCCACTTCTTAATGCTGTTTAGTTGCATTACGTTAATTGAAACATCTTGAAACAAATTACACGATTGCCATTTAAGAAATCCATCCATTTATTACCAGACAAATTGGTGTTATAGCCCGATAGCACTATATATTATGTATATATACAACATTAGTCTAAAACCGAATAACGTTAAACAAAACGTTTGTACAGTATCATTTTTTACCGGCCAAACACACTGAACGTTTTGATGCTTCATTGTCCATAATTATAGTTCAACTTATGATGTCAAAGTTTAGAGGAGGGATTTCTTAAAGAAGAGCAGGTAACATGGATAAATATTGTACCTATTTTGAGTATTAATCTGTCAAATTGTGATTTATTATTACCTGATATGAATGACATTTAACCATTGATTGATAACAATATTCAACTTGTTTATGATGAAGACTAAAGTTCGATAAAGTCAATTTATCTAGTGTTAGGTGAAGTGTCAAAAAGAAATGTTATAGGTGACAATCACTATTAATAAAGTTCATTCCAATAAGGTACCATGCAATGTGACTACTCACTAAACTTGCATTACCCTACTTGAAAAAAGCAAACCTTTCCGGCAATGTACAACTTTGAAATAAATATATAAGGTTTAAGAGGTTGTATCGAGATGATTATTATGACTAAAAGGCTTGGGGTCCCATTTTGTTACGTCAAATAAGTGAAAATGTACAAGTTACATTGTATTTGATTTATAACAAATGAAATAGTAAGCTTTTACTCGTGCGCATGCCTAACAATGCTTTCACATTTTCTTTCTGCAATATATGGGTAGGAATTTTCATATCGATTACGTCTCTAGCTTGTCATCATGATACCAGATTGGAAAAGCTACTTCCAATATAATTTGTGTTGTTTATTATTGTTCTTATTAGAATTAGTAAAACCTTTGTCAATCGATCATTGTAATTATTATTGTCATCCATTAGGCATAATTAAACAAGGAGTGGCACAGAATCCACATGATAGGAGGTCCAATTATTTTCCCTTTTGCACCCATTGAACTCTGGCTTGTGCTCTACGTTCCCTTTGCTTCGTCTCTATGGTATCCAAATCTTATCATCCAAATAGCAGGCAATTCTCGACCTTAAAAATCTACGAGTGGAAAATTCTTTTCTTTTTTTTTTTTTTCTACGAGTGTCCATTTTACAGTGCATTTAATAGTTTGTTACCGGGGTAACATTTGCTATTTTTTTAAATAATAAGTGTGTCAACGATTGATTTATAGAGAGACTAATTGGAGAAAAGAAGGAAAAACGAATAAAACCAAGCTTAATTATATAAATCACAATATAAATCTATTGTCCCCAAAAGTGGCTACATCGCATCCAAAAGCACTTAATTTCATCAATAAAATCCTAATGCTTAAAACAAATAAAAATAAGGGGAAATTGCATTGATTACTTGCATAGACACCTTTTTCTATTTTTACTCTTTTTTTTTTAATATACCGTGTATATTTTGTTGTTTTGTTTTTATGTTATTTTTCCTTTTATTATTCGATTTTCAACATTAAATTTTACACCCCCACCTCACCCCTGCCAGATGGAATCCGGCCAGCCGCCGACAGTCGGATTTTAATGATTGATCACCTGAATCCGATGATTTTTTTTTTCATTTCCCCTTTTTTGCTCTTTTTTCCTCATTGTTTTTATTTTTTTTCTTTCCCCTTTTCTTTTTTTGCCGGTGATGTTGTAGGAATCTTCTTCTCTCTTTTTTTTTTTTCATTTTTTTTTGCTTTTTTGATTGTTTTTCATTTTTTTTTCTTGTAAAAATTTTTTTTGGCAAAGTTTACTGTATGATAAATAATATTTTCACTTTTAAAGGTTCGTTACGCATGTAACAATTTATGTTATCTGTGTAACAAATTATGTTGTAACAAGCTATGTTATTTGTATAACAATATATTTTTTTATTTAATAATCTATGTTATTAAACAATCTATATTATTTAAGAAACAAGCTAATGAAAAACACATGACAAAATGGATTGAGGGAGAATTTGATCGAAGATTAAGTTGAAATTTGAGTGTTTTTGGCATTCGGTGCAGAATTTAGCGTATAATACCTTTTCGAAAGCGGAATGACGAGACGACGGAGGGTTAAGATTGATAAGCACCATAAGTTTTTGGCAATTCGAGATCATTTAGGCCTTCTAATTTATGATTTTCTAATTTTTCTATTTTTACAATTTTTTTATAATTTATTTTTATGTTTTTTACCATATGGTTTGTCTACACTTTTTAAATATTGTTCAGACTTGTTTTAATAATTTATTGTTTAATTAAAAAACTATATTATTTGTCCAACATGCCATATTATGTGCATAACACGCTATGTTATCTGTGTATCAAGTCTTGTTATTTATATAACAAATTATGTCACTATGGAATAAGCTATGTTATCTGTGTAATAAGTCTTGTTATTGTGTTCTTTGTATAAAAAACTATGATTTCTATCCGACAATCTATGTTATTAGACAATTTGTGTTATTTTTATGACAAACTATGTTTTCTATGTAACAATCTATGTTATTTATAAAACAACCTATGTTATTTATTTAACAAGTTATGTTATTTGTTTAACAACGTCTATTATATCTATAATCACTAATATATAAAGAGGAAATGTGTGTAAAATATTCACTTCTCCTTTGTGTAAAATATTCACTTCTCCTTTTTACCATTGACATTTTTAATTAATGCCAATAGTACCATTTTAAGTTTACAATTGATTAGTGTTTAATTCGTATAAATAATTATGTCATTAATTAGTATTTTTTGTAGTACTAATTGTGTCATAAATAGTATTTATTAAGTAATAATTATTTACGAGTGTGGTTATTTATTTTATTGAATTGATAAACTTTTCCATTAAATAAATTTAATTTGCTGCCAAAGTTTTAATTATAATTCTTTTATTTGAACTTAAAGGAAAAACTTATTCCATCTAGTTTTATTTAAAAATATGTTTTATATTAACAAAAATATTTAGATGAATTTTAATATACTTTGTCCCAGTGTTTTTTTTGGGGGGGGGGACCTTTGTCCCTGTAATTTTGTTAAAAAGAAAAGTTTTAAGTGTGCACAATTCTCCTAATTTTCAAAACAAAAGACAATTATGTTTACATGTTTTTTTTTGTTTATTAGGCATAATTGCCTAAAATTATTTTTTACTTTTATAATTATTGCAAAGTAAGCATCATTATCATTATTTGGTATAAACAACTATTTAGGTATCCTTCGATTCTCATAATATTTTCATTCAAATTAATTTGAAGATATGTTTATAATTTTCAGTTGTATATTTTATCAGATAATTAACTTTTTAGAAATAATTAAACACTTTAACCTTTTAATTTTTTTAAACCTTTTTTCATTAATTATTTAGGGTTTTCAATAATTTAATCAAATTATTAGTGTTACTAATGACATTCTTATGAAACTTTTGTGATCTCATAAATGAATTCATTTGACTTAGAAAACAATTTAAGACATTCTTAATTATTACAAACTTATATATTTATTATTTATTTTACACAATAATGTTGTGTTAGCATAAATATAATAAGTAAAGATAAATAATCAATTAAATAATAATTTTAAATTTTCATAATTAATAGCATTCTAATCCTGAGTATAATAATAATCATCTAAAAATGATATTTTTATTATGACAAAAGAACTGTAAAAAGGAAGAATTGAACCTTGATGAATGTGAGGGAAACATGCTCAAATACTATCAAATCATGTAAGTCTTGGCTCATGATCTTTTTTTTTTCTTTTTGCTTTTTTTTTTAGATCAATAATGAATATCGTATCTTAGTAAGTTATTTTATTGTAGCAACTTTTAGCTAGTATGTATATTTATAATAAAATATATTTTACCATTATATAAATGATTTTTATGATACAGACAATGTGCAACGCACGTTTGGACTACTCGTATATTAAAAGAGGAATGATTGGAAAAATTTTGATTTCCTACTTCGCCCCCACTTATTTTCTAAATTTACACTAATAATAAGTTTAACCAATTTATAACTTTTAACCTTCTATATCTTTTGAATTTTTTTCCCTCTTTTTCCTCTCTCTCTTTTCCCCCTTAAACTCTAGCACAAGTTATGAATAAATTTTTTATTTTATTAAATTCACCTGTTATAATATTAATTTTATAAGTTATAATATTTTGCAAATTCTTTTTGTTTGTTGCACATATTATGATTCAATGATATCTTCCTTAGCGTACTTGATATATCATGATACACTTTATATTCGATTTATCAGTATACTCATACTCTAGAGGTCTGTTACCATCGACATAGACTTAGTATCATATTTTTTTTTGCAATTTTTCCACCTATCTCAACAAAGTTTATTATAACATTATTACTAATTATTACTTCAAATACATGTGCATATTTTTCAACATTTTACATAAGACGTGCAATGCACGTACTTATCACTCGTGAATTAAAAAGTCAAAAAATTGATACCATGTGAATTTAAAAATAAAAAATGATTAAAAATAATAAAGGAAAAACAAAGGAAAAAAGGGAAATAAAAAATTAAAAAAAAACATAAAAGGAAAAAAATTCCGGCCCACTGGGTCGCTGGAATTTGGCCGACCGTTCGGACTTCGACCGGAATCCGGCTGGGAGACAGAGGATGGGTTGGGTCAGTGGGGTTGGGTAGAGGGGTTAGGGTAGGGGTATTAAAAATATTTATTAAAGAGAAAAAATAATAAAAATATTAAAAAATTAAAAGTAGTATACTTGTTACTTGTATAACATTATGTTACAAAGTATTTTTAAAATTTAAAACATTTCCCAAGTATTTTTAGAATTAACTAAAGCTAGAGAGGTATTTGCGAAAAGACCCTAACTAAAAATAATTTGCCCCAGGATCCTAAAACCGTGAATATAATTGGTCTTTTTCAATCCCATATTTTGCGGGACTTTGTTTAATATTGTATGCTTATATTATTATTGTTATACCATTCATTATTATTAAAGTAATATTACTGTTGGGGGAAAAAGCTAAGGGAAAAATTAGAGGGAAAAAAACCTATTTCCAAATAATGTATAGGGGAAAACCGGGACAAACTCAATGAGAAAAAAAACCTAAATGAGGGGCCAAAATTTGGCCCCTCATTTAGGTTTTTTTTCCTCCCAAAATGGCATTTTAACCTATACATTATTTGTATGCATTAAACAAAGGGGGGACCCAAAATTTGAGCCCCCACATTAATCATGCTCTTACTACTATCTAATTATTATCGTTTTAATAAGTTGTAGTCACTTCCCAAATACTTGTTTATTGTATGCTTTTAACTAAATATGTATTTTGATTTGAAACACAAGGCTTTTTTTGGGGGGGGGGGGGAACGAAGACAAACAAGCACAACTCAGATTTACGAAATATATATTAGGGTACAATTTTAAACTTGATTTGGCTTTACTAACTTACTAACTTGTTAATTTTATTGTATTATTATTAGAGAGAAAAGGGTGGGTGTTTTGCATTCCTATTTTTTACACCAATGTTTTTGCATTCAAATTCAAATACGTATCAAAATTCCTTGTGCTGAAGTTGGCGGAAATTAGTATGAGGTGAAATATGGCAAGATTTGTCAAAGACTCGACATTTTATAAATAAGCTATGTATTTTTCTTTTGCAATTCTAAGTGATTTGGTAGATTTTTCTTTTTGGAACCTTTCACAGAGGTCTAAGATCTCTTATCAATGGATTATAATTATTTAAGTCAAGACAACAATTTAAGTACTGTACACAAAAACAAACAACAGAATAGCAAAATGAAATAATTTATCCTTTAGAAACTTTTTATATGTATGAAGAACATTCGTTACACACACACACACACAAACACGCACGGTAGAAAAAGCTGGGGAACCCAATATGACATGCTTAATTGATATGATAGTTCAACCATCAATTATGGGCGGATAATTAGGCTTATCGAATTAGATTTTTAGATCACGGTGTGATTCCATCTAGTACCTAAAGATGATTATAAACCCTACATTGTGGCCCTACAAATTAGGCCGCGGGGGCCATGTTCTTTTAAGTTGGTTAATTTGTTCGGATTTTTATCTATAATAATCTTTTGAATATGATATTTTACATTTTCCAGTGCAATTTATCATTTTCATCTAAAAAAATATTGTGTACTTCCCAAAAAAAATAATGAATAAAAAAGATATTGTAATACCCACTAAATTTTTGAAACCCTAACTGCTTATTCTTGAGAGTTTTATGTAAAAGAATAAATTTGTCAAATCAATACTAACTACATATTCTCTATAAAAAAAATAAATTTTCATACTTTTCAATAATCATTCTTTACATTCTCATCACAAGTTCTCTTATCTAACTTTCTTTTAGTAAATAGAAGTCGCAAGATCTGTTTTGAAATTTTCCCAAGGCTATTTGGCACTATCTAATATTAACCTTTCGTGTTATTGTGTGATTTAACTCCAACTTTTAAAACTTGACAATTCTAACCTAAAATCTCACTTTTTTAACTTAAAAAAATATAATATCTTTAAATTATAATTGAACTAAAAATTAGTGAAATAGATAAAAAAAAATTTAAAAATATTTTGGTTATATTTGAAAAAAAATGAACGAATAAGAATTTAAAGATGACATTGGAATATATTGATAACCTTCACGATCTATCTAAAACAATATGGGGTGGATTGAATCAATGTGTAGGTTGGGAGATGCGCATCCACTTTTCAATCTATTTATTATATCTTTTATTTTTTCCATTTTTAAAATTTTTCATTTATTTGACATTTTTATTACTTTTAACTAAATAATCTTGCGGATGGATCAAGGAGGGCACTTCTGGTCCATCATACTCTCTGAGATTACAGACCAAAAAAAATATTTCTCCATTCAAGCGGTTCTCTATCAAGATCATGGCAAATCGGGCATTTTTCATTATCATTACATAGGATGGGATTTGATATTTATTTTAGGCATAATAAAGATTAAACTTTAAGATTTGCGGGTGTGAGTTATTTATTTGTTGTATACTGATTTTTAAATTAATGAGAATTTGCGCCAAAAAGATAACATATGAGATTAAAGTTGTCTAAGTTTGAAAATTTGGGGTTCAATTGTACAATAAGATATATTTCAACCCGTGCAACCCATTCTGGGCCTAACCAAAAGAAATTTCAGCCCATGATGAGACACCAGATAGGCTCTAGCCTAGCCCAATCCTTGACAGTATTTCATTCTCGTTAATTACACTTGGAGATTTAGAGCTTGTTTGAAGCTTTTTATTTTTTCAATTTATACAGAGAAATTATAATGAATAGAAATGAATGGTGGAGATTTAATTGAAATTTGAAATGTGTTGTGATTGCTGAGTAGTTGTCAAATCAACAGTCAAATCATGTAGGTGAAATTATAAAGAGGTAAAATAAAGAGCTTCAAACAAGCTCTTATAACAAGAGGGTCCTCAATTGGAGTTTACTTTATTTTATTTTACTTTAGAGTTGATTAAAAAATTCTAATAACCTCGTTATAGACAAGGGGTGACACCATTCAATCCTGTGCAAACTAAAAGAAATGAGAAAATAGATAGATAAAAATATCATTTCACTTCATCTGTAAATATAAATGTATCTGTGTACACATGTATAATTTTAGCATTGCTCTTAAGAATTATATACTTAAACAAACTCTTTATCAAATTCGACACTCGCTTAAGATTTTATGGATTTCATAGAATTGTTTTAGATCCATGAAAATTAATAGGGAAGCATAATAATCCGGCAAAAGTGATGATCTTAACATTGGATCACACGGTAAAGTGATAAAATTGTTAAATTATGCATGAGAGAAACAAACATGCCTTCCCTAATCATAAATCATCTCCCTGATTTTGGTGAAAATTTTAAAAATGAATAACTAAATAAAAATTATGGAATGTAAGCAAATTCTATTTCATTAAAAGTTACTTTTCTTGGTATATGCCCCCGTTAGCAATTCGAATAGAATTATTTTGCTAACTGAGATTTGGCTATAAATACTGAATTTGCTTTTATATTTTTCTTCCGATCTCTCATTTTGTCAAGTAATAACCTTCTTTCTAATTACAGATTATTAGTTATCGCATTAATATTTCAAATCTCAAAAAAATCAAAATAAAGACTGATGAGTTGCATCACACCTTTCTCGACATATTTGTAAGTTTGCGTCTAGATAGGTCCTATTAATATTTAAACTAGACCTAGCTAGGGACATTACCTAATTTGAGCTATAAAATTCTCAATAAATCGGTTCAATGCTTAACATCTAATTATAGACATACCAACTGATTAGCTATTTTCCCTCACTTACTTTGACACTTGGTGAATTCATTAAAAAAGCCTAATTATAACTTCTTTTTTTTTTTTCCTTTTAAAAACAAAAGTGTAATTGTAACTTGAGATGATTATTGGATGCATTATTGCACTATTTGATGTGACTTGGGCCAAGTTAAAGATTATGCTTTAGGCACATGTAATGATTCATCTCACATCTCTTTCCAACAAAAATTAGTGACGTCGTAGACAAAGGAGAAATGTTGGGCTGATTTTGGCTCCTCACCTAACATGTTAAGGTTTCTAAACAAACAACATTTGCAAGTAGCCTTATCGGATGTGCTTGGCTAACTTTTGCACTTGGTTTCCAAGCAAAATTATATTGGTAAGAAGGAAAGAAAAATGAAAAGATCATTTCTTTATAGGGCATCCTATTTATACGTACAGTTGTTTTGCGCTGGTGAACTCTTTTGTTTTAAATAAACAAAAATATTATTCTTTAACATGATTTAGGAACGCTACTCATGTTTTATTTTACGACTGAATCAATTTGTCTATTTATTCTAATTCATAACAGTCTATGCATGACATGTTGACATACCTCTAGATATATGAGAAAAGACTAGAAGTAATCACTGGCAATTGTTTTAGTTACTTGTATCATGGTATGGTTTAATCCCACCTTAAAAACCATGGTAGTTAAATTGCTCGCTTCTTGCAAATACATTACTATTTGATTCTTATTTTGAACTTTAACTTATAATTCTATATATTATTTATTTGATAACTAATCAATTACAATAATATATTTTAAACATTCATTTAAATTTCACTAATTATTTCAGATTATGAAAAGTACTAAGAAAGAAGTCGGTTCTCACTTATGGGCCTTATTTCAAGCCCATGTACAATTGGAGCACAAGTGTACTTAAGTCCCAAAAAAATAAAAAGAATGTTGATTGATGCTACATGGACTAATGAGTGTATAAATATGTTTATAAATAAGGAATAAAATTATAATTTTATTTATACATTCTCCTTTTCTTTTATTGCACAACTTGGAGTAAAATTTTAATTTCACATCCTTTCTGTAAACATATATATATATATACACACTTATTTGTTACAAGTAGATTAATCTAATGATGTTTTGTCACCGATGATAAACGAAGGGGGATTCAAACCAACCTTCACCACCGTTGGAGATCAGTGCCTTAGTGGATTGAGGAAAAAGTATGAATCAAATAAGTAAATGCACTGTTTGACAAAAACCAACTTCAAGGAATAGTGAAGTTGAACATGTGCAATTGAGCGGTAAGAAAAAAAAAAATCAGACATTGTCTATCGGGGGATCTACTTTTGGAACTCCTGTGAGATTTCACAACTCAACAAATGATATATTCCCAATTAGCAAAAGAGTAGAAGAATTTTGAGGAGAAATTCTCTCTAATTTTTTAATAATTCTGACAATTTGGTTATTTCACTTGCGTTTGAACATCAATTATTGGAGTTGTTAAATGAATTGTTTCTGTCCATTCAATTGACCTTTTGGTCACAATTTAAAAAGCTTACAATTTACATGCCATATCAACAACAATAGAATGTCATAGTTGAAGATGCTCTAACTAATCTAGACTACATCAAAATTTGTCAAAATTGATAAGCAACTCGAATCAAGAAATGTCCTCAACAAGGAATAGTGTTATTATCATAATTTTTGTCTCAAATTATCCAATATGTTATCATGAAATGTGGAAACAAGGTTGTAAGAATCTTTTCACCATTCCAATCTATTTTCATACTATTACATTTTCCTACGTTTTTAAATTTGAATTTGATTAAACTAATCACATCAACTCACTCGATGGACTCACTTGTTCTACACAAATCTTCACCATCCAACTCCATCAATTCTCTCTCTTTCTTCACATAAAAATGCATTTTTCATGTGAATGCAAAAACACACATAAATTAATTCCATTTATCGACTAATTTAAATTTTTGGCATATGACAATACACTATTAAGCCACATATATATGATATAAATTTTCACAATTATTTTAATCATTAACTTTAGATATAACACAACTTGGTGACGATACCTATACAAAATTTGAATTTTAATCCATTTATAAATTAACTAAATTATAAATGGTTGCCAAACGAAGAATAAAACGTATAGAATTTACCTTTTAATCTTTCTAAAGTCGATTTAATATTTCAAAAATTCACGATTTCTCTTCAAGTTTCTACTCATATTTATAATTTAGGTTTCTAGCCTCATCTATATTTCAATCGTAGTGAAGTGCGTGTTTGTATTCCTAAACTGGAGAATTAAAAAAATAGATATAAACCATTTTCAGCAAATTTTCATTTCATAAAAGGACACCGAAAAAAAAAATAAATAAATAAATATATTAGGAGAATGATGCGGTTATTTCCATCACTCAATTGAGGTACCTCAAAGATAATTCCGTCTACCACATGTTAGAACTTTCACGGGAGAGTTTTGCAAAAATTTATTGCAGATAACTAAATTCATCACTTATTATATTCTAAAGCACAATACAAGATAAGTTATCAAAACTAGAGTTGAGATACGTACGAGTTTTCATTTGGAGACATCCGGTGTATGTGGCGTCTTTACCTCACATACACCAGTTGAGTATTGACTAAAATAAAATAATATTCATAGAGAATTCAACTTGGATTTGCAGACATTATACAACTAGCTTAATGGAGGAAGGCAGCTTTGAATTTGCTCTGACCATGGATTTACCAATTGGATTAATTGATGAGCATGGCGGCAAGAACACTCGAGAAGTTTTATCAAGTTAATTAGTTGTGTTATGGTTGGATTTTGCAAGCACCACCTGGAGTTCACTTGAAGCGAAAATAGAATTGAATTCTAGCTTGAATTTTGATTAAGATTCTTGGACGGCCAAAGCGCCATAGACAAATTTATATATATGTGATCATTTTGATCATTTGGGGGTTAAAATTTCGAGTCGAAAACAAACACCAAAGTGAGGAGAAAATTCTAGACCTATCATTTGAGGGTTCTGTTTGGGGTTTACTGATGAGACTATTAGTCGAGTGTGGTAAAGCTTAGTGGGTGTTTGTTGGGATCGTAATCAGGTTTTGAGTGTTTGTAACAATTTTTCATATAGTGAAATTTCTTTAATGCCTAGTGGTTTTTCTCCAGTTGTGGAGTTTTCTACATAAATCTTATGTTGTTATTTATTTCTCTTGTTCACTTGATATTTCTCATACGAAGGAAAATATTTTAGATTAATCTGAAGTTATATTCGGGTCGAATTTCCCAACAAGATACACCACGTGGGGTCAATAAAATTAGTAAAGGGGAAGTGCCTCTAGTGTCTAGATCGGAAGAGCACACTCTGAACTCCAGTCACCTATACTACATACCACACCATTTTTAAAAGGACATCTTTACTATTTCTAGTGACTGTCTCCTTTAGTAGTTATTCCCACTGTTGGGATCATTTTAACATTTTTGACAATGCCAAGATGAATGTTACTCCCACTTAAACTGATAGGAAATAATTAACATTAATCGTTTTCTTATGGATCAAAATGCAAATGTGTAGTTTGTACCCCCGAAAAAAAAATTAAATAGAGAGAGACGCAAATGTGTATGACATATGAGTGCTCTTAATCTCTTACTCCTTCCGTTTCACAAAGATATTCTTCGTTTCTTTTTATATCTGTCCCAAATTATATTCTCATTTTCTTAATTAAATTTTAAGTTTTCTAATATACCCTTATTTATAGTGCATGAAAATTAACAATAAAAAAGAAATAAAGTGAAATGTTAAGTAAACCAAAGGGTAGATTAGGAAATATTTTTAATGTGTACATTTTCAATAATATTAATTAAGTTTTCTTAATCTATGTGAAAAATCAAAAGGGAATATCTTTGTAAAACGGATGGAGTGTTATTTTTATTTTTCTTTTTCTCTTTTAAATTTCAGCATTATTTAGTTATCCAATATTTAATTAATAATTCCAAGAAATTCCCATCGTAAATAAAGTCCATGAGTTGTGCTATTTGAAGAAAAACACATACAAAAATTCTAACAAAACTGACATACGGTACAATCTTGTTTTTCAACACATCACATCACTTTTACATCAACACTAGTTACTTATGACACTTGTCTATTTTGTCCTCAATGCTCAATACTTTTACATCAATTTTTTGTCTCCTGTTTTGTCAAATTAGAATTTTCCTAAAGTCTATTACCATTTGTTTAAGCACCACTAGTGCTCAACACTTTGTTCTCATTGGGATTTTTTTTTAATTATAATTTCATCTACCATATCAACTCAACTTGACAAATACATATACGTTAAGTGCTCATTGAATTTTCACCACTAATTCTATTTCATTAGAAACTCCTCATTGCAGTTTACTAATATTATAATCATAATCAAACCCCCACTGCATTTTTTTATTTTTTGAGAAATAATTTTGTGAAAAGTGATTTTTTTAAAGAAAATATGTTGTTGAAGAAATCACAAATTCATGTATAAATTATTTTTAATAAATAAATGTATAGATAGAAATGAGTTTGAGAGAGAATTAATTTTGAAAAATCAAAACAACACAGGGAATGATAAGATAAATAAATGATTAATTATAGAGAAATCTAAATGGGGGACGTTCTCACATAGTTTTGGTAATGATTACATATGCACTTTTTCTTCATCTAATAAAAATATGTCACATCTAGAATTTCACACATTCATGTCCCTTTTCACATCTCACTAGAATTTTTGTAAATACCATGTGGCTCAATTTGTCAAAATTTAATGTTCCATTTGTCTCATAATGATATGCTTACTTTCATTTTCTGTTTGCTCTAAATCATAGTAGCTCAATTTCTTTATTAAGAGTGTATTTATTTTTCTTTCATTCGTCTAATATATTCTTTATTGACAATGTATTTAACATACATTGTTATACTGCTTCCATCGTATTTAGTTTGTCCATCCTTTTTTTTTTTTATAATAATTTGTCCCATTTACTTTGTTAGGATTATTCTCTAGGTTTATTTACATGTATATCTATATTTACCCTTGAAGATACTAAACTAATTTTTGGAACATCTGAAATATAAAATAAGAATATTTCAGGGAGTTAATTTCTAAATTTTCTTTCCCTATATTCTTCTTAATCCTTTTTTAAAAAGTAAAGTGTACAAAATAAATGGAAATGAGGAAGTATTAACTCAAAAATTAAATGCTAGAGATATCTCAGAGAAAATACATGAAATCTTATTTTTCTAAGAGAATCTCCAATGCAAACATCTTGTCTTGGGGGTGACGTAGAGGAGAGATATAGATACATAAAATTTAAAAATTTCAATTTTCTCTCTCTTATTTTACTTCTTTCTTACCTTTTTCTCTCTTTATTTTATATATTTTCTTCATAATGTCCTTGATACTTTCTACAGCTAGACGTTCTCAAAGATATTGTGAAGAAAAAATAGAACATAAAGAGATGAAAAAGTAAGAAAGAAGTACAAGAAGAGAGAGAAAATTAAAATTTGTAAAGTTATGTGTCTATATCTCTCCTCCACGTCACTCTAAGACTAGACGTTTACATTAGAGATACTCTAAGAGCTCTTCTAGTATAGGGAAAAACACTAAATTTGAGTTTTTCTCTACCGGGTTAAATAATGTAAAGGTGTAAAAACTCAAATTTTGATAAATTTGAGGTGGAAAAACCCAAATGAAGAGTTAAATTTTGATCTCCAATCTAACTTTTCGCCCTCAATCTTTTCTCCTTTACATGTTTTTTCCCTTATATATTTTCCCCACTAATATTAGAAGTGGTGTAATATCATTAATGAGTTTCTTAAAGCAAGTTCAACAAAAGGGGGAAAAAGTTAAAGGGAAAAAATTAAGGTGAAAAAACCTATTTTCAAATAATGTGTATGAAAAAAAACTGAGAAAAGAATATTTAATTTAGAAAGGGGGAGGAAAGGTAAATGAATGGCTAAATTTATTTACCCCCAAGCCACATACATTATTTGAGTTTAGTGGGGAAAACACCCAACTGCATTAAGCTTGCTCTTAATACCATGTGCAGTTTGAAATGAGTTGTCTAGCGTTGTTTTTATCGATTTCCATTGGAATTTATGCGCACAAAATTCAAAGAGAGTAAAATTTATGCAGACCGCAGAGGCAGATTCTCTTTAATCTGGACATGCCCTTTTTACAAACCCCATGGGAAACACCCCCCCCACCACAACCCCAAGCCGCGGCGTCGTCCTATTAATATAACGAGCTTCACTCAGTACTCACTTTTCCATTTCCCCACTTTGTTTGACCCCGAGTCATATATGCTTCTTTTTCTGCTCTTTCCGGCAGCAATCCAACCAACTTCCCAGTCATTTTCTCTGAACTTCCATTAAAGAGTTCCTAACAGTTAACTCTCTGCCTATCCAGTTATACACAAGATAATCAATTCCAGATCCTGTTTTCTTCACCCATTTCAGCTATTTCTCTCAGTTTCTAGACTTTTTTTTTCATGCTCTAATGTTCTGAGGAGCTAGGTTTGTACAGTCTCTTTGATTCTTCCTTTTGGGAAATGGCCGAGACAACGGAAGGTAAAGCAATGCCAGATGCAGATAAGAAGAAAGAAGAGAGTCTACCATTTTATCAGCTTTTTTCTTTTGCTGATAAATATGATATTCTTCTCATGATTTCTGGAAGTCTTGGGGCCATCATTCATGGATCCTCCATGCCCGTCTTCTTCCTTCTCTTCGGTGAAATGGTTAACGGCTTTGGAAAAAACCAAATGGATTTGCACAAAATGACCCACGAAGTATCAAAGGTTCAAAACTTTCTTCTTCCATGCATACATTTTTACACTTCTTATCTACTTATTTATGCAGCCACACGACCAGATCTGATTCTTGAATCATTCAATGAATGCAGTATGCTCTATACTTCGTGTATCTTGGATTGGTAGTGTGTTTCTCCTCCTATGCAGGTGAGATTTTTGATCTGCAATTTTTTTTAATCTTTTTATTTAATTTTTTGTGTTCAAACTTTGGTTTTGGGATCAGTCGCACGTGGTCCGTGGACTGTCCCTCTGTCGTTTTCCTCTTCACTGGTCAATTTCCAAAATATTTAACTATTTTTATATTTTATCTCACCGCACATCTCAATCACAAACCACATAGAAATTATTCTTCATTTCTTCTTTAATCTAATTTTAGAGAAAACACACATTTTTCTTTTTCTGGAAAAAAAAAAAAAGAATTGCAGCATATCTGTAATTTGATTCTTCAGGTTAATTTTGGAGTAATTTTTGCGTAATTGATGGGTAAACAGAGATTGCCTGCTGGATGTACACCGGGGAAAGGCAAGTAAGTGCACTGAGGAAGAAGTATTTGGAGGCAGTACTGAAACAGGATGTTGGGTTCTTTGATACTGATGCAAGAACTGGGGATATTGTTTTCAGTGTCTCAACGGACACCCTTCTTGTCCAAGATGCCATCAGTGAGAAGGTATTCTCTGTCTAAACACACCCACAGCCACAATTCACATTTAATGTGTATTTCGAAGGCAACGGTATAATCTTGTATTTGGGACAGTGGGGGACTAAAGAAAGGGCAAATGGATCCTTTGATAGCAGTAAGTAGCCATTATTGCGGGGCCGCTTACGCTACAATTGATTTGGTCGCGCACTTTAGCTTTCCCATTGATAACTTGCGCCCCCGTCTGTTTTGTTTTGTTCCTGGTCCATGGATGATGCTGTTTTAATTGATTGATTTATAATTTGTTTTCTATGTGTATGGAATTTTAGGTTGGAAATTTCATCCACTATCTTTCGACATTTTTGGCGGGATTGGTGGTTGGCTTTGTGTCGGCATGGAGGCTGGCTTTGCTCAGCGTGGCTGTGATTCCGGGGATTGCATTTGCTGGGGGTTTGTATGCGTATACGCTCACTGGCCTCACGTCCAAAAGTCGAGAATCATATGCCAATGCCGGTATAATAGCCGAGCAGGTGAGCTCGTGCTGCTCTGTCATTAGCACTTACAAGTAGAATGTGGACTCAAGTGTTTGAAAGCGAGTTCCATTTGGAATCCTGAGAATGCCTAATTTGTCTACTTTCAATGCAGGCCATTGCACAAGTTAGGACGGTTTACTCTTATGTTGGTGAGAGCGAGTCCCTGAATTCATATTCAGATGCCATACAAAACACATTGAAGCTAGGATACAAGGCTGGAATGGCAAAAGGTTTGGGATTGGGGTGTACTTATGGAATAGCATGCATGTCATGGGCTCTCGTTTTCTGGTATGCCGGTGTTTTCATCAGAAATGGACAGACGGATGGCGGCAAAGCATTCACTGCCATTTTCTCTGCCATCGTTGGTGGCATGTAAGATCTTGTGTTAAAATCTAGTTATTAATGTTCCAACCCAATTGGTGAAGCATATTCATGAAATCCTACTATTGATTTGTTTGTTGCAGGAGTTTGGGCCAGTCATTTTCTAATCTTGGGGCTTTCAGCAAAGGTAAAGCTGCTGGATACAAGTTAATGGAGATAATCAAGCAAAAGCCTACTATAGTTCAAGATTCCTCTGATGGAACATGCCTTAGTGAAGTCAATGGAAACATTGAGTTTAAGAATGTTACTTTCAGCTATCCATCGAGACCTGATGTTATTATATTTAGAGATTTCTCGATTTTCTTTCCTGCCGGAAAGACCGTTGCCGTAGTAGGTGGTAGTGGATCAGGAAAAAGCACAGTCGTTTCCTTGATAGAACGGTTTTATGATCCCAATTATGGTACTTTGTGGACTTCCTCCCATAAATATATGTTGAATAGAAATCTATATTTTGTGATTGTCAGTCTTAGTATTGTAATGTAATGGACAGGACAAATTTTGCTGGACAATGCAGACATCAAGACGTTGCAGTTGAGATGGTTGCGCAACCAAATCGGACTCGTGAATCAAGAACCTGCACTATTTGCCACCACGATTCTTGACAACATACTCTATGGAAAGCCTGGGGCAACCATGGCCGAAGTTGAGGCTGCCGCCACTGCTGCGAATGCTCATAGCTTCATCACCTTGCTTCCTAATGGATACGGCACTCAGGTCAGTTTTCCTTCGCTAGTTCAAACACTCTTCCTCCGTCGAAGGATGCAAAATAGCTTTGTCAAGTTAAAGAGTACATAGTTGAAGAAAATTTAAACAAACTAATGTGTTATTTCTCTAATAGCATCCAGTGGTTCAACATGTATCAATTAATCCAGTGAGTTCAATTTGCCCTTAAAATGGGTCCTTCAGTTTCTTCAGAATGGTAATTTGTGCCATCTTGAATATAATAATTTGTCCTACCGAAATTTAGGTTACACGACGCTCTTCCGATCTGTCCAACTTTCTGGTGGTCAAAAACAGAGAATAGCAATAGCTAGAGCTATGTTGAAGAACCCAAAGATATTGCTGCTTGATGAAGCCACTAGTGCCCTTGATGCAGGTTCAGAAAGCATTGTCCAGGAAGCTTTAGATCGCCTGATGGTTGGTAGGACAACAGTGGTCGTTGCTCATCGTCTCTCAACCATTAGAAATGTTGACTCTATTGCAGTTATACAGCAAGGGCAAGTCGTTGAAACTGGAAGCCATGAAGAACTGATTGCAAAAGCTGGAGCCTATGCATCCTTAATTAGGTTCCAGGAAATGGTAGGAAACCGAGATTTTTCGAACCCTTCAACTCGCCGTACACGTTCATCACGGCTAAGTCATTCATTGTCAACAAAATCTC
>CAVNYN010270812.1:0-10296 GCA_963692815.1 Nyctanthes arbor-tristis | reverse complement strand
CTAAAGCGATGACAATATAATATCCATACAAAATAAGATCTGAAATTTCTTATAAACTAATAGATCTACATTATAAATAAGAGAGATTGTGCCATATATTGAATTGATATAGTAAAGATAATTCAGAAAAATAAATAGTTGAGAGATTTATTGAAAGTTTTAATTCAAACGACCGAATTTTTTAAAAATGGATAATCCAACTAATTTTCCACCATTCCAGTATTTTCTACTTGTCTAATATTTTATTGAATTCAATTTAAGTATTTAGACCAAATTCTTAAATCCACCGCAACCTCTCGACCAAATTCTCAACCAATTGAACTCTGAAATCAATAGTCCAAGTCTATATGAACTCCCCATTGTCAAAGAAAATAAATCGCCAAGATTTAGGAAATTAAGATGCATTGTCACAGAGATTTTAGCGTTGATTTAGGAAATTAAAATGCGTATGGTAGAGATATTAGAACAGTGAATTAGGAAATAATCAAAAGCACAGAGAAAATTAACAATTAGAATAGTAGATTAGGAAATAAGAATCCTCAGGCGCTCGAAATGGAAAGATGGGAAGAAAGAGAAGGGAATTTGCAGTGAAAAATTGGGGGAAAAAGCAGGGGAGGAGCTAGGAATTTTTCTCAATGCGGTCAGATTTATTTTTTTATTTTTTTTAGAGTTGTGGTTGGCAATTTTACAAATTGTCTAATGGAGAGATATCCATGTAATAACTAATAAACACAAATCTAATATGAATGTCTTTTTAAAACAAATATATATAATAATATGTGCATATTAGGATGTACAGATTCTCACATCGGATTACATAAAAAAATAGAAAAATATTGACTGTTATAAAAGGGGATATTAGAAATGTAATTTTCAAAGAGAATTAAATTGTGTCCCACATCGGGTTGATATCAAACAAGACTGAGTATGTACTTTATAAAATTAAAATGAAAAATATGTGATTTAAGGCGGATGAAATCCCACTTCGGATTAAGAATATAATATTGTCTAATGAAAAGATATCCATGTAATAACTAATAAATACAAATATAAAATGACTGTCCTTTTAAAACAAATATATATAATAATATGTGCATATTAGGATGTATAGATTCTCATATCGGATTATATAATAAAATAGAAAAAGGTTAACAGTTATAAAAGTAGATGTTAGAAATGCAATTTTCAAAGAGAATTGAATTGTATCCCACATCGAGTTGACAGCAAACAATGGCTGAGGGAGTATTTTATAAAATTAAAATGGAAGATATGTAATTTAAGGCGGATAAAATCTCACATCGGATTAAGAATATAATATTATTTGTCTGAGTCTATATAAAAGTGGAAGTTGGAATGCATGTAACATAATTTTTATTGGCCTAACTATTAATTTTCAGCCCAATTACAGTTAAAAGCTTTTTCCTATACAAGATAATTGATTTTAGGCTCAGGAAAACAGTGAAATTAGCCCAAAAATCAAATGGGCTGTGGCAGGAGGTAGTGCGGTCACATTACAAAAGGAACCGTAAAAGACTAACCACGACAATTACAATACTGAAATGGGCGGGAAAATTTAAAAGATAACTTAAGTGCCTTTATATATATATATATATATATATATAGATAGATTACCTTTAAAATAGATTTTTTTTTTTCAATTTTTTTAGCCCATCCACTTGATACCTTCTTTCCTGCATTAGGATATGAATGTTATTCGAATTGTAACTCATTAATTCTTGCCATATTAAACTACTAAGATGATATGTATATGTATTGACTCTAGATAAGTCAAGTTATTTTGTATTATAAATAATTTATTCATTAATATTTTAATTGTCTTATTATTTTTTCTTGAATTACATTTTTCTTTATATATGTGATATTTTTCGTACGTCTTGAGTTTGTAATATTCTAAGTTTTTTTTTTTTTTTTGAAAGGTTGTAATATTCTAAGTTGATTAGTTATGATACCTCTATATAAATGATTATCTCCCATATATTATAAGTGCTATATGAAGTCTACCATTGAATTGGTTTGGTGTAATATAAAATTTATATACTTGAGTGTAACATAATATAATTACACAACTCAATTGCATAATAATAATAATAATAATAATAATAATAATAATAATAATAATAATGTATTCTATGATACATGATTGATACAATAAGTGGTAATGATCAGATCTATCTCTCTTAAATAATATTACAATTTATCATTGAATTATATTTTGATTGGACAATCTCCCGTGCAACATACGAGTGAGAAACTAGTTAATTAATTAATGGAGAAGGTATCATCCAAAAGAATATCAATAATTTCAATGATTAGCGTGCTCTCTCTCTCTCTATATTATACACTCCTCGATTCTAAAATATATAGTCTTTAATATTTTTTTTGGATGATCTCAAATTTATAATTCTATTTTTGAGAACTTATTACTTCTTACTCTTTTACCAAAATAACCTATTAAAATTATCATTATACCATTAATTATTTTAATAAAAAGAAAGAATAATATAAAACAACAAATCATCTCACTCTAACCCACTTCAAAACAACCTAATGACAACCGTTGGAAATAATGATAAAAAATAGATATATAACAGTCTCGATAGATATCATATCTACATCGAAAAACTTTGTCGATCTAAGTATCGGTGTCACCAATTGGATTAGATTTCGTAATCTACCATAGATCATATGGCAGGTACTGATTGGGTAGATCCGCCCCAAAAACATTGATTTTTGATCTATAAAAAATCGAACATAACCCTAATACTCTAATAGATCGGTTACTTTCTTGTTTCTTGTGTGATTATTATCACCTTGATTTGCCTCAAATTTGTTATTCATATCAATCCAATTTGATCACCAATTGTGGATCGTAAGACGGATTTTGGGGCTTCAAAAAATTTGCGAAAAAAGAAATTTTCCCCTCTCTATTTTGTTGCCGAAAATGGTATCACTTCAATTCGTAAGTTTTGAAATGACACTATTATATCCCGGTGGTAGCTAAAGAAGCGAGACATATTTAGAGTGGGCCAAAGTTATCATTAGTAAATTTAATAGAAATTAACAGTAGTAATTGAAAGATTGAGGACCAAAGGTGTTATTACACGACGCTCTTCCGATCTATGACAATAAATGAAAAGTTAGGGGTCCTATAAATCCAAAAAAAAGATAAGAACAAAATTGTATAAAAATTGAAAAGTTGGGGACATAGAGTGGAAATAAAGAATTAAGGTATGATAGTCATATTGATATGTGTTAATTTTGAAAATTGAAAAATTGTGGACGAAAAGTAACATTAGGGATATAATCTCTGTTATATTAGAAAAATTTAGCCTCCCCCAATGGTCAACTCATTTTTCCATCCTAAGAAGTTCACTTTTTCAGAACACACGCCTTCTACCAGTCAAAACGCGTTTCTGTTGTCTCGGTTCGCACCCCATTGCTCTTTTCTCACTTCCATCATTCTAAGACCTAATTCTGATAGATCGAAGAAAGTGTAAATTCGAAGAATTCCTCCCAAATTGAAAATCTTCAGCCGATTTCTTACTGGGAATTCGTCGTCACTTCAGTATCCTTATCTTATCCGATCAAATCTTCTCCGAATCATTAGAACAAATTTTCTCGGAGGTTATATGGCGGAGTACGGTTCTATTTCGGGTAAGCTCGATATGCTGTAAGAATATTTTTCAATCCTCCTTATCTTCAATATGATCTCAATTCCTAATCAAATTTCAAAATGGTTTGTTTTTCATATATATATATATATATATATATTTTAATTTTTCCGTCATTAATTTTCAATTAGGTTTTCCGAGTTTCACCTCTTCTTTGTGCTGTGTGTGTGTGTGTGTGTGTAAAGTTTTGTTCTAGTCGTGTGTTCTGCTTTTGAATTTGTTTCATAATTTTTATTATCCTCTAATTGTTGAAAATCTTTTTTACCTACACTATTTGCCATATTTTGTTTTGAGTTTCATGGCTGCGAACCGAGACCTATATACCATTGAATACATTTTCATTGATCAGGATGTTCGTGCAAACCGATATTTTTTACCTCTGTGTTCTACTTATTTATGCCATATATTGTGTTCAGGGCTTCTCATTACATTCATTAAACACCCAATTTTGACATAATGTAATTTTATAATTTTCAGCGCAATTCATTGAATCAAAGAACAAAAGACAATTATATAATTTTTACCTATGCCTCACCGTGTTCACGGTTCTCCTTTTATGTTAAAAAAATACACATGCTAGCCATTGTTAATTTCATAGACTTCTATGATCGAGACTGCAAAAGCCATTAGAACAAACTTAACAGGGATGAATGGGATAGAACAAACTACTTCAATCACTATCTATCAAAAGAATAAGCATTGCATACAACATCCAATGAAAAGTACCCCATTCTCAGGAGTAGAGACCATTTTCAGTGAATGGAATTTATCTGGACACTCAAAAATGACTTGTAGCATCATGGTCATCAAGTAAACTTTGCTGGTTGCTTAAACAATTGGAATAACTTGACATTTGAAACACATTCAAATTGATCGAAGAACTTAAACTATATGGCAAGAGGCATTTCGAATACTTACACTCTTCACTTTCAATTTCAATCTTTTTTCCGTTAATTGGGGATGTCAATCTACTTTTGTAAACACATTGGTGGAATCCAACATGTTAGACCACGGGAAAGAGAGCTAGTCGAGAGAAGGGCTAAATTTTTTCATATTCATTGAAGTTCTTTGTAAATGTGGTAATCTCCATTTTTTTTTGGTCCAGAAACATGGGTGAAGGCTGCGAGTTATCTGTGAAGGTCACTCAATGTGGAGAAGTCCTAATAGGACAATTAGTTATATATTAATATGTTTGTGTTAAGGTGTTTATTTATGGAATTGTCGTATTTCATCTAATTTCTCTCTTTTTTTATTTGCCCTATTTGTTTTGCAATACACTAAATTGTAGATCGAGGTGTTTTAGAAAAACAGTGTAAATGGCTCTTCTCCAAAATTGCTTCTCTGTAAAATTTGATTTCCTTCATCTTCTCTGATTCTTGCTACATATTGTTCATTCAGTGATAGCCATCTTTCGAGGAGACTTTACAGTAAGAGAAGTTGCAGAGTGCTAGGTTAAATAAAGTATAGATTCTTAGATTAAGAGATAGAAACTTTATGGTTGGTTCATAATAATCTTCTTTTGATTTGCGTTGTTGTTCAATTCAAATATATATTCCTAGAGTGTATTGATTTTCTCTCAACAATTCATTTACTGATTTTTCTTTTTCTCGTTTTGGTTTTCTTGAATACTTTACATTAATGAAAATACAGAACGTTGAGCAAACAATAAATTTAAGAAGGGTACTTTGTACAAGTGAATATGAATATATTGATGTGATTATAGCCAGTGAGAGGCTGATAATTGATGTTGATTTCTATTCAGGGTTCGAAATTGTTCCATCAACAAGCAATTTACAAGGGAATTTTTCACTTTCCTCGCAATATTTGCTAAATTGTACTAATTTGAGCAGGCAAATCTGCCTAATTTCTACAGATTCTTCTCTCTTGATGTTTTTACTTCATGAATGATCTCTTAGCTATTGGGGGATCCAAGAAGTAACGGATCAACAGAATACCTAATACCTACTGCAATTTCTCTAAGTTCATGTGTGTTCTTTTCCTTTTCACCCCTTTTTTGTTTTTTTTTGGTGGGGGGTCTATTTTTGCTTTTCATAACCATATTAATTAGCCGAATATATCTTGCTTAGATAGATTAGATGTATTGTTCTTATCTTCTTCTTCAAGCCTTTCCCATCAGCAAGTACTATTTTGTTCTCTTCTCAGATTTTGTTCCCATATATCTTATCGGAAGTACTGTTCACTTAGATTTGTATGCCTATTATTGGGTTCAGATTTCCCAATAATAGTTTTAATTTTTTTTTAAAACTTTTTAATTAAAGGGAATGAAGAACTTTTCTTGTTTTGAAACTTTAAGCTTTCTGTTGTCGTTGTTGAGTTTATATATATAATCGTAACAGAAATAAGCCATGTATATAAATTTTGCTTTGATGACTAAAATGGAAAATTTCTGATATAACATTTTCAATTTCATATTGTACTTACATTTTTTGGCACTCCATTCAAATTAGGGTCATTCTCATATTGAAGGGACACTTTTTTCTTTTCTTGAATGATTATAAATTTATAATATCATATAAAATAGTATAAATAGGCAAGAGTCAGAAGCCTGAAATCTAGGAGTTACTCAACGAGATATATACTTAATTAGAAGTGGAGAAGAATGTAATTTGTTTGTCTCATAAAAGTAATACCGAGCACAATTGGTGTATCTTTCACGCTCGATCATAAAGAATGGCTTGAACACCTAACAATCAGAATTCTATTTGTGTCTGGTATGTAAGTCTATGATTGGGATCATGGTAATAATAATTCTAGAAATTGTTTTATTTTTTATTTTCTTTTTTAGAATTATTATATCTTGCAACCCTAATTGGATTATGTAGTGTCTTTAAAAAGGAGTTTTTGTATTCAAATTACTTTAACATGAGAATTACTCTTATGGGAAGTCAGAACACAATTAAAATTTGTTCATTGATATTTTAAGTACTAACGAAAGGTAATTTTGCCTTATATTTCATCATGATATCATTGAACTTTGGTGACGAACCCATTGAGAAGTTGAAGCGTGACATCATTTGCATTGACAAGCATGGATTCAATCACCCCGAAAAAAAAAAAAAAAAAAGGGAACTTCAACAAAAGAGGTAACATGATGCTTGGTTGGTGTGAATAGTGTACTACCGTCCCTTTTGTCACTCTATAACATAGATGCCTAAATTTTGATATAGAGGGATAGAAAATATAACTCTGGTTTTGTGGGTAGAATTTTTCCCATACGCAGCCCTATTAATGTAATATTAATTTGTACATGTATTTTATATAAATAAAAAAAGTTCAATGTATTTTTTTAATGTTTACTATTCATGAATGATTACCGGTGGTAGTATTAATGGTTATTACAAGTCACATTATCCTCCTCATTTTTTTTTTCAACAAAGAGGTTGTGACCGAAAGTATTAAAGCTTCAAAGTAAAAATGTGAAGACACTTTACAAAAAGGCTCAATCGTCCATGAACATGGCTGATATATACACATCTATAACTATACAATAAATGAAGGTATTTGTTTTGTTCTAGTATAACTTTAGTTTGTCAATAATTTTTCAACCTTTTATTTTCGCTGATTTTATGGGTTTTTGTTGTGAATGCATCCTGGGCTTTTACTCCATTTTCTAAAATCTCTATGTTTTTTATGGATTATTTTCAATAATTTCATAATTGGGTACTTGAAATTTTATGGTTAATTGTTAGCTAGTTAACTCACAATTACTTAAAAGTCATGCAATTAGCAATAGTTAAATTAAGCGGAAAATTAGAAAATTAACTATTGATATTTTATGCTGGCGACTTTGTATAAATCGATGCATTAGTATGAATTTTATAGCTTAGATCACTATGAATTATTTTCCCATGCAACGCACAAGTAAAATTTCCAGTGTACACACGAAGTTATTGTATTCGACTTATTTATTTTGACAATTTTTTTAATTTATGTTATATAATGAACTATTTTCTATATGAGAAATTTTTGGAAGTATCTAGCCAGTGCAACACACGGGTTGAGATACTCGTATGAAAATAAATGAAAGGTAGGTGGCCTAGTAAGCCAAAAAAAAGAATGAGGACAAAATTGAAATAAAATTGAATGGTTGCGGGCCTAGAGTGAAAATTACCCTAGAATAACTTGTAATGGGGGCCCTTTTTCCCATTATCTTTTCTTGACATTTTAATTTATAGTGATGCTATACTTTTCCGTTGATTTACTAATTTGTTCACCGCTTTACAATTTTAACCTTAAAATGTTTAAAACTCATATTATTTAAATGTCTTAATTAACAATTTTACCATTTTTATTAATACGCAATCAGTGAATTAATTGATGAACTAATATGAAAGTTTATTATTACTATTTAGTCTAATAATAACTAGAAAAAGCATCTACGAAGTTAAACCCGCGGTGGCATCAATCAAAACCAGTGTTCAAAGCGCGCCTAGGCGTAAAGCGGCACCTCCACGCCTCGCTTAGACTATGAGCAGAGAAAAATGGTCAACTAAAATCTTTGACCGCCTAGGCGTGCTTAATAACACATAGGCGTCCAACTTTTCTCTTTTTGTTATTCATAATATTTTTAAATTTAAAAAAAATGCTCAAAGACCAAAACAATCATTAATTTGCCTCAAGGTCCACAAAATTTCCTTTCCACAATCACTTGCACAAAGGCTCACTTTATTTATAAGCTACAATCATGTTACTTTTTATAAAACTTTCAATATGGGAAATCAAATAGCAAGAGCAATACCACTATTTTTTTTTTTCAAATTGAAATTGTTGGTAGCCACTAAACTTCTTTATAAATAATTATTATTATGTTATTGTTTTAGTAATAGTCAAGAACAATTGTGTTAATACCTAATACATAATATTATCAAAATTTGTAACATTGTAAGGATTTTTCTAAGGAAAATTGTTCTTATTTATAATATGTTTATTGACTTTATTTGAGTTATATACTAATATTACACACACACACACACGTGAAGAATTGATGTTTATGCATCTTCTCGTTTATTTAATTAAGTGGTTTTCTTATTGATAAAAAGTGTGAAATGAGTTTTCTTACTTATCTTTTAAGTCGCAAGTGTTGAAGTATTAAATTGTTATTTATTTTTGACAACTACATTATTTTTGTAATACTTAATTCCTATAAATGTACAGTAAAGTAGGGATTATCTCTCTTTTGCCTTTTGAACATATCAAAATTGTATCGTAAAATAGTTAAAATCATAAAGTAGATATAATATTTATGATTTTACATTTATTTTCCAACTTAGGATGCATATTTCAATTATTTAATATAACTTTAGATCGATTAAAAATTAAAAATAAAAAAAATGATAAACACTTTTTAACGTTTAAGCACATCTTAAGAGAGTCTAAGCTCACAATGCTTGAAATTTCAAATTTACGTTTTTTCGCGCTTCACATTTTTTAGAACATTGGTAAAATCATCAGTGGGCGAAGGAAATGAATCTTTTGGGCATGTTTTATTTAGATATGAAAAGTCAAAACACATTTGGCATTTACCACATGAATTTTATTTTATTGTATTTTATTTTATTTTATTGTTATTATTTTTTTTAATACCAACACTGCACGTTCATAACCCATTGGATATTGAGCTTCTTCGATGAAGCTAGTTTTCAATAACTTGTCAATTTCATCTTTTATAACATTTATTCTGTCGTTTTGGAGCAAATGGCTTCTCCTTTATGGGCTTTCAAGACGGATCCTTTTTCAAACTTTGTTCGATAAAAACTGCAACATCGACAGTCGACCGACTATGCAAATAAATCAATGTTTGACATCATTCGACTGCTCCTTTTCTTTTGAAAGCATTTCGCCAAATCTGAATTTCTTCCCTATCATGAAGTGGCGTCCCTTCAAACTATCGACATAACATTGTCTCGATAACCCCATGGCACTTAGGCGTAGCCAATGGGGGCCTCACTGGCCTAGTGCCCCTTAGCACAAAAAAATTCTTTTTTTTACTTGTAATTTTTTTTTTGAAAGAAAAATTATACTAATATTTTAGTCGTGCACTTGAGGGCCTATACAATGTCGGCTGGTTACACAAAGCCACTCCAATTTCCCCTACTCGTGGGAAATTTCACCGCTTGATGTATTGAAACGACTGCACCTGCAACATTAATCCCCTAAATCCTTAGCGTATTACCGGCTTCAAATTAAAACTCCTGTATTCTTGACTCTTAAAATATTCGTTCACATTAAAATCTGTGATATATATCCCTAGTAAAATATTCATTCACATCAAAATCTGTGATATATATCCCCAGTAACAAAAATAGTGTCATCATGACGAGACGATACATCTTCCAATTTTTAATCACCAATGATCATAAGGAGTTGATTGAAACGAGTACAGTTGATTGAAACGAGTACACCCTTCTTTCGCATTTGCTAACAAAGATCAAGTATAGTCCTATTCATCAACTTGCCACCATCGGCGAATTAATCCTTATGCGGCGACATGGATCACACTAACTCGAGGTTTATCACTCACTTCTTTGTTTTGGGAACTTGACTCACCCGTCGACCCAATGTAATATGTGGCTTAACTTCTCTT
>CAVNYN010270810.1:10191-47366 GCA_963692815.1 Nyctanthes arbor-tristis | reverse complement strand
TCATTAAGGGAGTCTCTCTCTTTTTCCGTCTCTTAAAATTTTTAAGGAAAAAAAGGGGAAAAAAACCGAAAAGAAAAGAAAAAAGTAGAGCGTCTATTCTACTTCTCCTTATAAAGAAGAGCTGATCCGAGAGGTGTCACGCCTAGAAGAATGTAAAACATTCCTCCTAGTGCTGGAACTGCGTGGAAAATTCCCACGACGAGCCTTCCTGAATATTCACCCACCCACAGATAACTCTCCTCTATAACTTATCCTCTTCCCAATCTCCCCTATAAAACAAGAGATCAATCCATGAATTTTCTGGGAACAAATGCGAAAAAGTGAGAAGAATTATTAGTAATAATCAATAGAATCAGCAGAGCAGCAAAGAATGGGGGACGAAGTGGTTCTTCTGGACCTATGGAGCAGCCCCTTCGCGATGCGGGTCCGAATAGCCCTAAGAGAAAAGGGCGTCGACTTCGAATCCAGAGAAGAAGACTTGAGCAACAAGAGCCCACTTCTTCTGAAAATGAACCCAGTTCATAAGCAAATCCCTGTTCTCATCCACAAGGGAAAACCAGTCTGTGCATCGATGATTATCGTTCAGTACATCGACGAGACATGGAAGAACGTTAAGGCTCCATCTCTCTTGCCTTCCGACCCTTATGAAGCTGCTCATGCCAGGTTCTGGGCTGATTATGTGGACAAGAAGGTATGTGTTTATATGCATGTGTTATATTCATTCTCTTATAATAGATTTCATTTCACATGAAATTATTCTTTTTGTAGTAATTTTAGTTTCTTGGGTATTGGAATTGATTGTTTTCTATGTAGTCATATAGGGAAAATCTGGAGCATGGCACCAGGAGCTCAGTACTCTGAACTCGCTTTAATCTAATATATAAAGTCTCTTGCAAGATTTTAAAATATTGGATCATATTTTTTGGAACCTTCTACAGATATATGGCACTGGAAAGTTAGTGTGGGCGACGACCGGTGAAGTGCAAGAAGCAGCCAAGAAAGAACTGAGAGAGTGCTTCAAACTATTGGAGTCGGAGCTCGGTGAGAAGCCATATTTTGGCGGCAACAACTTCGGCCTTGCGGACGTCTCCCTTATACCATTCTATAGCTGGTTCTATGCACTGGAAACGTGTGGCAACATAAGCATGGTTGATGAATGCGCTAAGCTAGTGACATGGGCTAAAAGATGCATGGAAAGGGAGAGCGTCTCCAAGTCTTTACCTGATCAGTACAAGATTTATCAGCACCTTTTGGAGCTCAAAAAGAAGTGTGAAGCTCAAAACAAAGTGTAGACTTTACACTACTTTCACGAATTTACGTATTACTACTATACTTTAGCCAATCAAGAATCTATAGATGGGTTAATGAGTTTCAGTCTGTTATTTAATTTGGAATATTATGCTCTTCCGATTATTTAATTTGGTGTACTACGAGTTTTTTCCCCTTGTACTTTTGGATGATGTCTATGTTATTGAGGCTTGCTTAGCTTTGACGTATAGAAGTTGAACCGTATATCTAAGAGCAATGTATGGATATTGTTTTATGGTTTTTAATGCTCATGCACAGAAAAATGAGCATATTCTTGAATTTTTTTTTTTTTTTAAATCGAGACAAAATGTGAGAATTAACGGGTTAATAAATTCATCTTAAGAGTAGAATTTTGCAAAAATCAACAAAAAGAGGTACAAATAGTTTCGGCTTACAAGATGGAAGGAGTCTTTAATATAACGGTCTTATACATATACGTGGTATTTATATCAATGGCAAATGAAATTGTGGGCCACTTGAAATTTATTTTATTTTCTCTTTATTAGTTAAACATACACATAAATAATGCTTTTTTGTTTTGATTGTAATTTTTTTTCTTTTTTTTTTTTTTTTAAATTTTGGGAAAGGGAGTTGTGGTCTTAACTGTAAGTTATTTTCCGTTGATTCTTAGTTATTATTCAATTAAATTAAATAATTTTACACGATATAATTATTAGATCATTCTTTTTTCTTAAAGGGAATTAGGTCAATTTTCTAATTGATGTTATAATGATGATTGTATTTAACTTTTTAGTATGCAAATTAGGAAATTTTTTAAGAAGACAAATAAGGTTCCTTATAAAGGAGCTTAATCTAGTTTTAGCATAGAATGTGGGGTTGTTTTTGTTTAGATTTGTGCCAAATAAGGGTAAGGTTCTTTTATAAGGAGTTTAATCTAGTTTTGTAGAAGGACTATGCAGACTAGAGGCAATTTTTGTATATTTTTATTTTGTTAATTATTAATTAATTTGTTTATTTGAAACTACGAAAACTAATGTAATCTTTTTATGCCCGTTGGAGTGACTTTTTAACTCAAAATTCGCAGGACGTCATCTACTAATTAATGAAAATAATAAATATACATCGATGCAACAAGAGAAAAATATTTGCAAGACGTGTGATAATTGGCAAATTTAAAATTTTTTGTGCATTTCACGTGTGACGTTTGTTTAAAAAGAAAAAAAAATAGAAAATCACTTTTTTTTTTTTTGCATTAAAAACCCACTTTTATTATTATGTGATAATGTGAATATATTTATCTTCAAAAAATAATTTTTGTTATGAAAAGAGAGAAAATAACGTTGAGATAAATAATTACCTCTTAGAAAATTATGTGTTTTCAATGAGAAACAGCGACCTCTATTTATAGATACAAAGCTAGCGTTTCAGGGATACAATGGTAACATATCTAGGGGTTTACGGGAGAAGGATAGTCATTCACTAAATATTTAATTATTTACAACACTCCCCCTTGAATGACTATCTATACATCTAACTGTCTCGTTAAAAACCTTGGTTTGACAAAAAAACCAGTGTAAAAAAAGTACAAACTCAAGAAAAAAAGAGTACATTGTAAAATTAATATTTAGAGTAATAAAATACTGCCTCATTAAAACCTTCCCAAGAAAACCTAGTGGGACAAAACCTGGTCAAAGGAAAAATAGTACTGCTATTCCCCTTGATATCAATCACTGAAGATCTCCAAGTTGACGCATTCAAATCTTATGAACCAATTTCGTGAATGTAGAAGTTGGTAACGCCTTTATGAATAAATCAGCTACATTATCACTTGAACGGATTTGAATGTTGATGTCCCCATTTTTCTAAAGTTCATGTGAGTAGAAAAACTTTGGAGATATATGCTTCGTCCTGTTCCTTTTGATGAAGCCTCCTTTAAGTTGTACAATACAAGCTGCATTATCTTCATACAATATTGTTGGACCTTTCTTTGTTGAAAGTATTTCACATGATGTTTGAATATGGTGTGTCATGTTTTTAAGCCATACACATTCACGACTTGCTTTATAGATTGTAATAATTTTTGAGTGATTTGAAGATGTTACCATCAAGGTTTTCTTCACAGATCTCCATGATATAGCTGCTCCTCTGCGAGTAAAGACATCATTTTTGTGACTTCACTTTATGTGGATCAGGGAGATAACTTGCATTGCATAGCCAATTAAAGAAGAACCCGTGTTTTGTGAACAAAATAATCCCAAGTCTATGGTGCCTTTAAGATAACAAAAAATATGTTTAACACCATTCCAAAGTCTATGAGTTGGTGCAGAACTATATCTAGCAAAGAGATTTACAGGAAAAGCAATATCTGGTCGAGTACAATTTGCAAGATATGTCAATGCTCCAATTGCACTAAGATATGGTACTTCAGGACCAAGAATCTTTTCCCCATCTTCAAGTGGATGAAAAGGATCTTTGTCTACATCAAGTGATCGGACAACCATTGGAGATGTCAATGGATGTGCATTATCCATATAAAACATTTTTAAAACTTTTTCTGTGTATGAAGACTGATGAACAAATAATCCTTCTGAAATATGTTCAATCTGCAAGCCATGACAAAATTTGGTTTCCCCCAAATCTTACATTTCAAATTCAGTTTTTAAATATTCAGCAGTTCCATCGAGCTCTTTAGGAATTCCTATTAGATTTAAATCATCTACATAAGCTGCTACTGTTGCAAATCCAATATCAGTTTTCTTTATAAAAATAAATGGGCAAGTATCTCATTTTGATATCCCTCTTTCAACAAAAATTCACTCAGATGGTTATCTATAGAGTGATTTTTGTAATTTAATTGAGAACATATTTTTAGAGAATGAATCACTTGCTTTTGGCACTTTAAATCCTTCATGGATTTTCATATAAATATCACTATCAAGCGAGCTGTGAAGGTAGGCCGTTACCACATCCATAAGTCTTATACCTAACTTTTGTGAGACGGCCAAACTAATCAAATATCTGAATGTTATGGCATCCATCACATGAGAATATGTCTCCTTATAATCTATTCCAGGTCTCTGTGAAAAACCCTGTGCTACAAGTTGAGCCTTGTATCTCGTAATTTCATTGTTCTCATTTCTTTTTCTTACAACCACCCACTTGTATCCAACAAGAATTACATATTTGGGTGTTTGGAGTACATGTCCAAAAACTTTTCTTTTTTCCAAAGAATAAACTCCCCCTGTATGGCTTCTTTCCATCTTGGCCAATCTTTTCTTTGCTGACAGTCTTTAACAGACCGTGGTTCAGAATCCTCATTCTCATGCATGATATCAAGAGTCACATTATAGGCGAAAATGTTATCTATCACAACATTCTTTCTTTCATATACTTTGTGCGATGATAAATAGTTTGTTGAGATCTCTTCATTTTGTGAATCTGCAGGAATCAAATCTTCTTTATTTGATTGATCAATCACTTCATGTTCCTCTTAAATTTGTGGTTGATTGTTTTCTTGTATTTTTCTTTTTCGAGGCACAGAATCTTTAGCTCCAAGTGGTCGACCACGTTTCTAACGTAATTTTGATTCACTTGCTATAGCATATTGTTCTACGGGAACATTAATTTTTGCTGGAGCATTCTGTGCTGGTATGTGTGATTTTGTCACTTTTTTTTGTATCCACAAACAAATCAGGTAATTGATTTGCAAACTTTTGCAAATGAATTATTTTTTCAACTTCCTGCTCACATTGATTGCTTCGGGAATCAAAGTGAGGTAAGGTAGACTCATTCTAAGAAATTTTATTCTATTTTTCAGGATGTAGCTTTACCCTTCCTAGAGTAGGAAAAGTCATTTCATTAAAATGACAATCTGTGAAACGTGCAGTAAATAGGTCACATGTTAGTTGTTCAAGGTACCTAATAATTGTTAGTGAATCAAAACCTACATAAATCCTAAGTCTTCGTTGGGGACCCATTTTAGTGCGTTGTGGGGGTAGAATTGGAACTTGGACAGTACAACCGAAAATTCTTAGATGAGAAACATCAGGTTCTCGACCAAATACCAATTGTAAAGGTGAGTATTTGTGATAAGCAGTTGGCGTTAAACGAATTAATGATGCAGTATGTAATATTGCATGACCCCAAACAGAAGTTGGTAATTTTGTTTTCATAAGTAATGGCCTTGCAATTGGTTGCAATCGTTTTATAAATGACTCTGCAAGGTCATTCTGAGTATACACATGGGCAACTGAGTGTTCTACAACAATATCAATAGAAGTGCAGTACTCATCAAATGCTTGGGATTTGAATTCGACAGTATTATCAAGACGAATTGTTTTGATAGAATAATCGGGAAATTGAGCTTGCAATTTTATTATTTGAGCGAGCAATCTGGCAAAAGCCATATTTCTAGTCAAAAGCAGACATACATGTGACCATCTTGTTGAAGCATCAACTAAAACCATAAAGTATCTAAATGGTCCATATGGTGGGTGTCTAGGCCCACATATATCCCCATGAATTCTTTCCAAAAACTTTGGAAGTTCAACAATAACTTTTGTAGGGGAATGTTTGACTACTAATTCCCTTGTGAGCAAGCGTTACATGGATAGTCATTAGGTAAAAGAATCTTCTGGCTCTTTAAAGAATGTCCATGCGTACTAGTAATGATATGTCACATCATTATTGGTCCTGGGTGTCTAAGTCTATCATGCCAAAGTTAAAACTTTTCGGGTCTTCGAACTTCTGGTTCACTATATATTTTGATTCAACTGATTTTATAGTTGTGAAATACATCCCAGATGGGAGTGCTTGTAGCTTCTCTTTTATCTGCTTCTGACCAGATAGAAAAGAAGTTAAACAAAGATATTCAATATTATTTTCTTACATTGTTTCAATATGATATCCATTGCAGCGAATATATTTAAAACTTAGCAAATTTCTTCTGGATTTGCTAGAATAAAGCGCATCATTAGTATATAATCTTGTATTATTGGGTAAGATTATATTGGCTCTTCCGGAACCTTCAATAATATTTGAGGCTCTAGAAATTGTATTAACATTATTAATTACTAATGTTACTTCAACAAAATACCTTTTGTCTTGAAAAATTTTATGGTAAGTGGACACTAGCTAAGCAAACATCTTGACAATTCATCTTTACTCTATTTTTATCTAAACAAGAAAAATTTAAACATCAATGAAAATCAAATAACAATATTTTATTCGAAATTGAAATATCTTATGACAACTAAATATTAATTAGAAAGCGAGTAAGTTCATATCTAACACAACAATGTAAAAGTAAATAAAAACAAGAATAAACTAATTAATATCCTCCATAGCACTACCATCAACCACATTGCCGCTTGAATCAATCAAAAAGTCAGAGACATCCAAATGAGTCATATCATTTGGATCATCAAAGCTTGCAAAATTAGTCTTGAATTTTTCCTTTCCCTTGATGGACTGTTGGTAGAGATCCATAATATGTTTAGCAGTACGACGGGTACGTGACCAATGTCCTTTCATCCCACATATGTAGCAACTCTCTTCATCCTTTTTAAAGGAATTATTTTCATTTATTTTATGCTTTTTGGAGTTGCCATCGTGTTGTTTATTATTTGGCCCATTATTCTGTCCATATCCACACCCACATCTATATCCACGTTCGCGACCGCGTCCGCATTCATAATTTGTTGCGTTAACTTCAGGCAAATGAACAGCATTAGATACAGATAGTGCTGCAGAACCCATTGGGCGCAATCCATGGTTTTTTATTAGTAGCTCATTGTTTTGTTCTGCAACAAGTAAGAAACAAGTTCTAAATATTTCTTGTAACCACGTTCACGGTATTGTTGCTGTAGTAAGACATTGGATGCATGAAAAGTAGAGAAAGTTTTCTCTAACGTGTCCTCATATGTGATTTTTTCCTCACACAGATTGAGTTTTGAACATATTTTGAAAAGATCTGAGTTGTATTCGTTAACAGGTTTGAAATCTTGTGCGCGAAGGTGCATCCACTCATATCGGGCTCTAGGAAGGACTATAGTCTTTTGGTTGTCAAACCTTTCAGTCAATTGTTTCCAAAGATCTTCAGGATCTTTTACTGCAAGATATTCACTTTTCAATCTATCATGAAGGTGATGGTGAAGGAAAATTAGTGCTTTAGCACGATCCTGCAGGAATTGTGTATTTCCCTCTTTTATTGTTTCACCGAGACCCTTTGATACATACAAGATGTATCTCAGCATCAAGAATCTATGACAGATAGTTTTTTCTTGAGATGTCAAGCGCGGCAAACTCTAATTTTGTAATATTGGCCATTTAGATAATTTTCTACAAAAGGAAAAATACTCCAATTAATACATATGATATCATTAAAATAATATTATATAACCAATATCAGTTATAATGTAGATTTTCATTATTTCCTTCAAGGATAAGAATAATATAATATTAGTTATTTGCCCTTCATGAGAAAATAATTAAAATTAACGTGCTTCTTTAGGAGCACTGAACAAAGATTTGTAACACAAATAGTTATATGAGAATTATAACAGCATAATTACATGAATTTAAATAAACATATTATACAAAATATCTAATAGTTAGGCCAATTAATTGTGCAAGAATAACTGTAAATAACAGTTGTTCATATAACAGATATAAGATGCATGGTTATAATATATATTTAAATAAGACTGTTAGTGCTTATGAATAGATAATGGTTGCCAAATTCATATATATTATGTAATTGACATCCAAAATCAAATAAAAAAGAAGATCAATCAAAAGAATCCCTCATGATCTCCCTACTGGATAAGAAAAGAAAAATAAAAGTAATATAATATGTGACCATTAGATTTACACTCATTATGTAACTAGCCGCCATACTATCTCAAAAGAAATCAATCAAGAGAAGATTCCATGATCCCTTTATATCATAAATCAAAGTATGATTGTAAACATGATATATAAAATCGGAAGCCAAAAATCTATTAAAATTGAACGTTGGCTATCCATTTGTGTATATTTATACATAATGACATGGATAATCAAATTAGTATTTTGATACCCAATCATATACGTGAAAGAAAACAAAAACATCAACATATAAATTAAACTTCAAAAAAATTGTGTTTCAAAACAAATAAATGAAAATCGAATTTCATTATAGGATAAATTCAATAGTGTAAAAGGAAAAAGACTACCAACAAAATTATATGTATATATTCCATTGGCTGCCGATTGTCAATGATAAAACATGGTGAACGATAATTATGGGAAACTCGATAGAAGCGAAACGAAAAATAAATTATATTGTGCTAATAACGTGTTACGAAAAGAGAGAAAATAACGTAGAGATAAATAATTACCTCTTAGAAAATTATGTATTTTCAATAAGAAGCATAGACCTCCTATTTATTGATACAAAACTAGGGTTTTAGGGATACACTAGTAATATATCTAGGGTTTGCGGGGGTAGGATAGTCATTCACTAAATATTTAATTATTTACAACTCAGTTTTCTAGTTAAAAAGAAATAGCATTAAAAATTTTCTATCAATTTTGCTTGTCATAAGTAACAAATTAATTTGACGTTGAAGCTTGGTTGATATTATAATTACTCAAGTTTATTCTCTTCCCAACTTATTTAATTAATCATTGTTCATTATATTATAATTATTAGATTGACATTTAGATAAGTTAATTGATACAAAAAATTAAAAATTAAGACAACATGGTGTTATTTATGGGTGTAATATTTAATTAATGAAGAGAGAAGTAAAAGAAAGTTCAAATGGCACAAAATCGTACTTGTCAATGATCTAATTGATGGTCCTGCTATGTAGACATATAGAACCCTCTTACTGCAAAATCCCTCTACAAGATGAGGGAAAACGTGGCCACAATTCTGATACTGTATGTGAATTCATTTCTTTAAAATGTCTTTCAGCGATGGCAAAATCCGTCGCTAAAGCTTGGATTTCCGTCAGAAATGACCTTTCCCAATGGAAAACGGGCCGTCAGAAACGCAGTAGACAAATGTTTACTCCGTGATACTTTATGACCGAAATTTTGTAACCGTTGGAAATTTCCCACGGTCATATCCATTGGAAACTATTCCAATAGAAGTTGCCCATCAGAAAGTTCCGACGTCAATCACCATCTGTCAGAGATTTTCCAATGAATTCGGACATCAAAAAAATAATAAATAAATAAAAAGATCTATTTTTTTCGGTTAAGGTCTATTCAGAGATACTTTCCGACAGCCGTAGCCATCGAAAACTATTCCAACAAAAGTTACTTGTCAGAAACTTCCAACGGCAATCAACATCCATCAGAAATTTTCTAACGGATTTAGACATCAGAAAAAGAATAAATAAAACAAATTTTTTTGTCCAACTTGAACCTCAGGCGGGACCATAAACTAACCCGTGCACTTGAACCCGTAAACCCACTTGCACACCGGCGGTTCGCCCCACAACCCGCACCCAAGCAAGTTTACCCACGAATTAAATCTTTTCAGTAATGCAAAGGGGAGATTTGAGCCTTGAACCTAGGGGTTGGGGAGTAAAGTCCCGACCACTAGTTTGATATGTATTCTTGTTAATGTGTTGCCCCAAAATTGCCTTCGAGTAACCTGTTACTAAATTATACATGCAACCACCACCGATCTGGCCACGAACCACCTAACTAGGGACCCCAACCCTAAGCACTCGGCCTTCAGGTCACTGCCCTACCCACAGCCGGCCAAACCCTGGTTAGAAATAGCCCCAAATCTGGCGAAGCAATTAGGACCGCCACACCCCCCCTCTCGGATTCCTCTATTCCAGATCGACTTTTTCACCAATTCCTGCCATCAACATACTTGCCCAGTCCTCTTAGCAATCTGGACAATCAATCAAGCCTGGGCACCCACAGATTACCCATATTTTCATCAAAATTTTGTAGGATTCCTAAACTCGCCCAAACTGGGATCTCCTCTTCCGGCCATGATTTGAACCAATTAACAACTATTGTATCTTCTCCATATAATGGGGAACAATGCCTACTCAAAGCCCCTTGCTAATTGCGAGCTAAATCAACATATCAAAATTTGGAATTTCATGAAACTTTGGATACGTGATACACTACTTTTTAACTAGAATCTGAAGTCGGGCCAAAAGTGAAAGTTGTTTAGACGGTCTAGAAGAGTTGACCAATATCAGTCCGCGACCCTAATTCGATGGTGTGTATGGGACATGGCGCCCACACGCCACCAGAGCGTGTCCCTCACGCGTAGCCGGCCCAGCCTGTTTTAGCATCCCCCCAGCTTGTCTTACTCTTCCATATCTCTAGGAGACCCATCATGGTGTTCCAACTGGTCGTACATATGCTTAAGCCATTGCTAACAAGTTAGTTTTGTCCGCCGTTGAGCGGGCTAAGAAGAAGTCTTTTGATTCATTGTTTACGACTTCTTCGCCTTCTACTATTGTATCGAGAGAACTTCACATGCATCGTGCAAAGCCTGCTGTTACCATCTTGCCTGAGGAAGAGTCTGTACTGGCTGCTCTATTTAAATACACTTTAGTAGGTAAGTTTCGTCATAGAAAACCTACTATGGCTGCTGTTAGATCAGCTTTTGATCAATTTGGTTTTGTTGGTGTTCATATTGTGGGTCTAATTAACCATATGCACATTTTGATTCACCTTGTTCATGAAGTCGATTATACACGTTTATTTTCCCGTCCCCGTTGGTTTATTGCTGGTTGTGAGATGAATGTGTTGCATGGACGGCGGATTTTCATCCCGAGAAGGAAAATCCTACTGTTCCTGTCTGGATTTCCTTCTATTCACTGCCTATGCATTTACGTGCTAAGGATGTTTTGTATTCTTTAGTAAGAGTTGTTGGCCAGCCTTTGCATATTGATGACTACCTCAGATTTGTTGAGACCTAGAGAGGCTAGGGTCTGTGTTGAGATACATCTGGAGCATAAGCTCCATAATAGGATTTGGGTTGATAGAGAGCCCAGTCATAGTTTCTGGTTGGGGATTGTGTATGAGAAGTTGCCAATATTTTGTTCGGCCCGTAGGAGTATGTGTTAATCTGTTGGTTAGTGCAAGGCTGGGGATCCTGCTCCCCACCGCCACCTCTTTCATCTGGTGGCCATCCATCATCTGGACTGACTAGTTCTACTCATGTGATTAGTTTTATACGGGCCCCATCTATAGTACCACCCAGTTCTCACCAGGAGAAGAGGAAGGGTGCTATGACTGAGCAGCCTCGTCAGTGGATTCCTATTCCTGGTTCTACTTCCATGGTTCGATTTCATACTGAGCTAGTGATTGCTACTATGGGCTCCTTACCTCCTAGTATTGCTGCCACTCCACCTGTCTCAGTACCGATCTCTTCAGCTATCCCCACCACAGTGACTCCACCTGTTTTAGTGGTTTCGTTAGTTATTCAGACCCCACCTATTGTGTCTTTTTTTCAACCTGATACAATTATGATCTCTTCTTCTCCTGGGACCCAAGTATACGATATTGCTTTTACTGCTTCCCCTTCCTTGCGTGATTCTAGTTTGAGGGTATCTCCGAGTTGCTTCCGTGATTTTTTTGTGAAACGGATGTTGGCGTCTGCCACTACATCTGAGTCAGCTGTTTCGTTGAGTGCTGTTGGTGGCTTTGATCTGTCAGCTGATCATGCGATTTTTGTTGAGAGTCTTAGTTAGGTTTTTGGTCATTTTAGTGCTGATGGTCCTGAGTTGCAGTCTCTTTTATATACTTTGCGTAGTTTAGCATGGGTTTGATGGTGATTTGCCTAGTCTAGAGGACAGTCAGATGCAATTTGAGCCTGTTACTTCGAGAAGGAAGAAGAAGCAATTGAAGCCCAAAGTTCAGGTGGCTTCTACCCATATGACACTTCAGCCCAGGTTAGCAATTTCCGTACCCCCTCGTTTTTCATGTTGAGTACAATGATATGGAATGTTAGTGATATTCATAGTATAGTTGCTCGGAGGTGTTTGAAAAAACTCCTTTAGATGCATGGTGTTTGTTTTCTGATTGTGATTGAGCCTATGATTTTGCGTCATGATTTTGCATTTATTCGTTGATTCTTTGCTTTTGATCGGGGGGTCCAGAATCAAATGGATAGGATTTGGTGTTTTTAGAAAGAGGAGATTGTTGTTAATTGTATGGTTGCTCATCCCCAATTTCTCACATTAAAGTTCAGGATCCTAAATTAGCGAGGACTTTTTTATCTCACACATGTGTATGCTTCATGTGATTATGTTGAGAGGCAGGCTTTGTGGGATGCTTTACATGTTATTTCTATTTGTATGGATGGTCCTTGGCTTGTAGGGGAAGACTTTAATGTAGTGCTTATGATGGTGAGCGGACATGATTCAGCACGAGGGATAGAGGTATGTTTGATTTCTGTGATATGATGTTAGACTGTGGTTTGTCTGATGCTGGTTTTGTTGGTGAGCCATTTACTTGGTCGAATAATAGGGTGTCAACTAATAGGGTGTGTAAGTGTTTGGATAGGGTGTTGTTGAATCCAGAGGCTGCACTTTTCTTTTCTCAGTTTACTGTTAGATACTTGAATAGACATTGCTCTAATCATGCTCCTTTGTTTATTCAGTGGTTATTAGCTAGTCAGTCTAGGCCACAACCTTTTAGTTTTTTGAGTGTTTGGACCAGACATCATGATTTTTAGTCGTTTGCCTCTAAAAAATGGTCATTACCCACCCATCTTATGGGTATGGCTGCTTTGTAGGAGAAGTTTTTTTAGACTGAAGTAGGGGCTGGTGGAATAGGAATGTGTTTGGTGATATTTTTCAAAAGTTCAGGGAGACGGAGTTGTTAGTTGATCAGGCTGAGAGGAGTTTTGACTCTAACCCCACACAGTTCTACAATGAGCAGTTGCACAGTGTTCAGGCAGACCTGAACCTAACTTTGGCTATCAAATAGAGCTTTTGGAGACAGAAATCTGGGGCTAGATTGTTAGCTGAGGGTGACTATAATACCAGCTATTTCCACTTTATGGTTCAGGGTTGACGTATTAGATATACTATTCATTACATTAGGGCTTTGGATGATTCTATTTTGTCTGATCAGTCGGCCATTCATAGTTCTACTGTTGATTTTTTCAGGCTTTGTTGATTCTCCTAGTGAGCCGATGTAGCAGCTTCAGCCTGGTATTATCCCTTCCTTAGTCACTGTGGAGGATAATATCCGGTTGAATTGCATTCCTACTCTTAATGAGGTCAGAGAGGCTGTTTTTAGTATCGATGGTGACAATATTGCCGAGCCTAATGGATTTACCTCTTTGTTTTATCAGCAATGTTGGGATATTATTTCTGAGGATTCTTTTAGGCTGTTGTTGATTTCTTTGATGGGGGACACCTCCCTAGGGGTTTTGAGGCTACTTCCATTGTTCTTCTTCCCAAAAGGGAGGGTGCGTGTAGTTGGCCTGAGTTCAGGCCTATCAGTTTGTGTGCTGTGTTCAACAAGATCATTATGAAATTGTTGAACACGAGACTTAGTGAGCTTCTCCCACGTATCATTTCTCCTCAGCAGAGTGGTTTTATCCAGGGACGCCTTATTGGGGATAACGTTCTTTTGGCCAACCAAATGGTCCATACTCTTGATATGCAGGCCTGGGTGGCTACATTATTCTCAAGTTGGACATGGCTAAGGCCTATGATAGGATGTATTGGGGGTTCTTCATCTCAATTATGGAGCAGTTTGGTTTTGATCGGCTTTGGGTTAATAAGATCAGATGGTGTATTTCTTAGTGTAGGTTCTCTATTTTGGTCAACGATCAGTTGGCAGGTTTTTTCGCCATCCTTGAGGGTGCTTCGTCATGGTGATCCGATCTCTCCTACCTTATTTGGTCTTGCTGCTGATTATTTTTCACGCATGTTCAGTCATCAGTTGCAGCATCATAGTATTATGTAGTATAGGCACGGGGTTCTGACATGGTTTCACATCTTTTCTTCGCTGATGATATTATTATATTCGCTAATGGCCAGAAGAGGAGTATTAAGCATCTTATGGGGTGTATTGAGCACTTGAGGGTGTCTCTAGCTAGTTGGTGAATAGGGATAAGAGTGTATTGATTCTATCGAGACGGACATCTCTAGCACAGATTCATCGGCTTGAGCAGTGGGCTGGGTTTAGCATGGTTCACTTGCTATCACATACCTTGGCGTCCCCTTATATAAGGGCGCTAAACGGATCTTCTTTTTTGACGACTTGATGCAGAAGGTCCGTGGTAGGATTTCTGGATGGGCGAGCAGACTATTATCTACAGGTGCCAATATTACTCCCCTTCGTTCAGTTTTATATTCTATGCCACTTCACATATTTTAGATTCTACAGCCTCTTGAGGCTGTGTTGAAGTGGCGATAGTTGTTTTGCTAAATTTTTGGGAAGCTCACATGATCAGAGCCACCGTATGCATTGGAAACGGTGGAAAGAGTTGTGTCGGCCTCCTAAGGAAGAGGGTCTGGGCTTTAGGAGATTACATGATATTGTTGATGCTTTCTCCTTAAAGCTCTGGTGGAAGTTTTAGTCCCATGATTCTCTTTGGGCTCAGTTTTTACTAAGCAAATATTGTAGGTAACATCACCCTTCATAGATTCAGCCGTCTTATTTAGCCTATTGTGGTTGGAGTAGACTTTTAGTTGCTCATTCTGAGGCTGAGCCTCAGATTTTTTGGTAGCTTGGCAAGGGTCAGATATTTTTTGGCATGACTGCTGGATAGGGAACACCTCACTTGCACTGCAGTTGCCCTCTCATACTCTTTCTATAGCCACCAAAGCAACAGCAACAGAATACTAGAAACTAACCTACAACTATCAGACCAGTTCAGAACTCGAATGTGTATGGTAAGGTCAGACAAGTAAACTGTAATTTTTGTGGTGGTTTTGGTCATGATGTTTTTAATTATCAAAAATACATTAATTTGATCAACACATACAAATTTAAAATACCTGAAGCAAAAGCTAAGGTAAAACAGGTTTGGGTGAAAAAGGATGAGTACAAGAGTTTTGTTGTTAAACTTTCTTTAAGTGCTTTAATCCCTAACACTTGGTATTTTAATAGTGGATGTTCTAGGCATATGATAGGTGACTTGGAATTGCTGTCTAATTTCCATAGTGGAGAAACATGTTTAGTTACATTTGGAGATGGAAAACAAGGTCACATTGAGGGATCTGGAAATATCTGCATTGAAGGCTTACCTACTCCAAAAATAATTTATTTGTTACTGGTTTAAAAGCAAATCTTTTGAGTGTTGGTCAATTGTGTGATGATAATCTTAGAGTGCTATTTTCCAAAACTGAGTGTAAAGTTTTTGACCTTGATCCATATTCAAATTTGCTTGGACAAACTTTACTTAAAGGTATTAGATCTAGTGACAAATGCTATATTTTGAATCCAAAATTGACTTGCAAAGTTGCTAGTACTAACCCTGTAGAGCTTTAGCACAAAAGATTGGGTCACATGAATTATCAAAGCTTACTCAAATTGACCAAGAGTGGAGCTGTAAGGGGAATTTCAGAATTAAAATCAATTCCTGAAACTATGTGTGAACCATGCCAAAAAGGTAAGCAAATCAGAAATTCACACAGGGCAAATCAGCACCTATCTACCTTAGGTATACTTGAACTTATACATATAGATCTTATGGGTCCTATCCAAACTGAAAGCATTGGTGGAAAGAGGTACATTTATGTCTGTGTTGATGATTTCTCTAGATATACATGAGTTAATTTTATTAGAGAAAAATATGGTACATTTGACAGAATTTGTATTTTGTTCTAGAAACTCTCCAATGAAAAATCAGATGAAGGTGTTACCATCAAGAGAATCAAAAGTGATCATGGCAAAGAATTTGATAATTCTAATTTTTTTGATTTTTGTGAGAAATATGGAGTCATGCATGAATTTTCTGTACCTAGAACCCCTGAACGAAATGGTGTAGTTGAAAGGAAAAACAGGAACTTGTAGGAAATGACTAGAGTTATGCTTAACAGTAAAAAATTACGTGCTAAGTTATGGGCTGAAGTTATCAACACTGGATGTTACATCATTAATAGAGCAACACTTCGACCTGGAACTAAACAGACTCCATACGAAATTTAGAAAGGCAGAAAACCTAGATTGAGCTATTTTTATATTTTTGGCAGTAAATGCTATATTTTGAATGATAAAGATCATCTAGGAAAATTTGATGCTAAATCTGATAAAGGAGTCTTTGTTGGTTATTCTGAGAATTTTAGGGCTTATAGAATTTATAGTATGAGAACTCAGAATATTGTTGAGTATGTAAATATTAAAGTCGATGATATTGCTGACTACTCCGTTTATTCACAGGAACCTGAAATTGAAAATCTGAAAGCCATCTCAGTACAGAATCAGACTGACATGACTAAATCTGGACACATCCCGCCTTAGTCAATAGCATCAAGACAGTCAGAACCTGAGCGAGGTACATCTTTCTAAGGTCAGAATGTACAAATTGCAGAATTTGAATCTGAATCTGAACCTGAACCTGAACCTGAACCAGGATCTAGAAGACTGCCATCTACCAGAATTCAGAAGGCACATCTAGTTGACAATATCCTATCCAGAAAAGAAGGGATGGTGACCAAAAGAAAATTTCAACAAGAATTTGGTCACGTGTGCTACGTTTCAACAGTTGAACTGGAAAATGTGAAGGAAGCTTTACAAGATGACAATTGGATTCAAGCAATGCAAGAGGAATTGAATCAGTTTGAAAGGAATCAAGTTTGGGAACTAGTGCCAAGACTCTCTAATGGCAATATGATTGGAACAAAGTGGATCTTTAAAAACAAGTCAGATGAGCAAGGTAAAATCATCAAGAACAAAGCAAGACTTATGGCTCAAGGCTATATCCAGATGGAAGGGATAGACTTTGATGAAACATTTGCACCAATAGCCAGACTTGAGTCAATCAGATTACTACTTGCAATTGCATATCATGTGGATTTCAAGCTATATTAGATGGATGTGAATAATGCATTTCTAAATGGTATTTTGAATGATGAAGCATGTGTTGAGCAACCACCATGCTTCACTGATCCACAGTATCCTGATCATGTATAGAGGCTGAGAAAAGCTCTATATGGCTTAAAACAAGCCCCCAGAGCTTGGTAAGAAAAACCCATCACCTTTCTTCTTGAACAAGGCTACAATAGAAGAGGTACTGATAAGACCTTATTCATCAAGTTATTGAAGAAAAGAATCATTGTTGCTCAGATTTATGTGGATGATATTGTATTTAGATCAACATCAGAAGCCAAGACAAAGGAATGGAGCCAAGATAAGGGAATTTGTCAATACAATGCAAACAGAATTTGAAATGAGCATAGTAGGTGAACTTACATTCTTTCTGGGATTACAGGTGAAGCAGGACATATTTGGCATCTTTATCTCTCAGACAAAGTATGCTAGAAATCTGGTAAAGAAGTTTGGCTTAGAAGATTCTAAACCGATGAGAACTCGAATGGCTACTAATCTGAAATTGTCAAAGGATGATCAAGCTAAGGCAATTGATCCTACTCTTTATCGTAGTATGATTGGGAGTTTACTCTATCTGACAGCAAGCATACCAGACATATCCTTCATCATGGGTGTCTGTGCAAGATATCAGTCGAAGCCGAGAGAGACACATTTTGCTGCGGCTAAGAGGATTATCAGATATGTCAGTGGAACAACAGAATATGGTATATGGTTTTCTAAGGATACTAATGCTAATCTTGCTAGAAACTCATATACAAATTGGGCTGAGAATGTTGATGACAGAAAGTACTTCAGGAGGATGTTTGTACATAGGGAACAACCTAGTTTACATAGGGAACAATCTAGTTGCCTGGATGAGCAAGAAGAAAAATTCTATTTCACACTCCACAGCAGAAGCAGAATACATAGCTACAGGAATTTGTTGCACACAACTTCTTTGGATGAAACAGATGTTGGAGGACTGTGGAATTTCCCAAGATCAGGCCACTGTTTTTTGTGATAACACAAGTGCTATAAATATTTCCAAAAATCTAGTTCAACACTCTAGGATGAAGCATATTGATATAAGACATCATGTTATCAGAGAGTTGGTTGAATAGAAAGTGATTGTCTTATAGTATGTTCAGACAGAATATCAGCTTGCAGATCTGTTTACTAAAGCATTGGATGCATCTAGGTTTGAAGGCTTAAGAAAACATATTGGCATTTGCATACAACTTAAATAGGCTCAACATCATAAAAAGAAAATTGCATTGCATTGTAAATATTAAAAAAAAGGTGAAAAATGAGAAATCTCAGAAAAACAGAAAGTTTTTATTATTTGCATTTCTCATTTAGTTGTGTGATTTGTGTGTCATTTATAATCATATTAATCAAATCACTTGTATATGTGCAGGATATCACTGAAATACCCCGAGGAGGACGCACACTGAAGAGATCAGTCAAAACTTGTTCTTTTTATTCCATAAAGATAAACTGCATAGAAAGGATAGAATACGTCCTCCATTCTTTGCACTATAAGAGGTATTCTGATTGAGAGTCATAATTTTGATGCAGACCTATAGTTAGTAGATATACTTTGCGGCACATCATACGACTAATAATGTCTAAGGGGCAGAGTCAGTAAAGGCAAAAGCTACCAGTCAACCAAGTCTTTAAGTTCGTGCAGCTACCTTTACCCTCAGAAGACAATGCTCAAAATTATAGAAAAAGTCAAGTATACCGAAGATTTAGAAGTTGTATTCTTTATATAAGAGTTTTTCAGATGATGATCGGTCTTCTTGTGCGTCACTTATAAGTCTCAATAAGTTAGGTCCTCACAAGGTGCAAAGTGGAGTCAGGATTGACCATAAAAAGATTCATTCAAAATAAATTCCATTCAAAAATAAATTCTTTCCATTGAGAATAGTTCAGTTGATTGAATACTTCATGGTGTGAAGTTCAAAAAGTATTTTGGAAAGTATTCAGTATTGTTAAATTAATGTTAGTTCATTACATTTGCATATGTTTGCCTATATGAATCTAGCCCAGATGCAACTCATACTTTAGTTGATGGGTCAAATAGCATACATCTGGCTGAGCTTCCAATTGCGGCAATTACAGGTAAACTGCTCGTACAATTTTTTAAATCTCTAATGGGCATATTTTGAAAACCAACGTCAGAGACTTCTTAATTTCCCTCTGATTTTCATAACCTTCCCTCTTTTTTTAACCCTAACTGAAACTCTCTCATTCTAAAAAACTAACTACTCTCTAATTCTCCAAATCTTTTCGAGTTTTTGTGTTTCCTTTTGAAAATTCAACACAGTGAACATGGCCAGAAAGGGAACTACTGCTGGAACTGCTGCTCGAGTAGGGGGAGACTAGGACGTGGTGGTTGCGGAAGTCATACAACGAGAAGCACGAAAACAGATGAAGGCCCATTAGAAGTCACAGCACCAATGGTTGATCCAGTGCAAGCTTATCCTCTTGCACAACCACAGGAGGAGATTCCACAAGCAGAAAATGTCGAACCGACGCTGTTAACCACACCAGAGAAGCAAGTCGTAGAAATTCCGTACCAAATCGATCCTCTTTGGGCAATGATTTTGTTCGAAGGAGAAGTTCAAAATCCACCCACTGAAGGAGAAGCACAACCGCTGTCGGAAAACTAAGTTCTACCCTAACCGTTGGTCACTGCTGAACCAGCACCATAACCAGAGGCCGCACAACAGGAAAATCCACAAATTACTGTGCCTAATGTGCCGCAAGAGGAGATTCTTTAGGAAGCCCCAAATCTTTAAGAGATTTTACAGTCAATCGCTGGGGATCACTCAAATTCGAACGATTCAGGGGAAAATCAACAGACCAATGATGTAGATCAAGTTCAGAAACAGTCAGTTGAGGAAGAACAGACGAAATCTACAGCGAAGGAGATGACATATGAGGATAAACCCTCTTCGTATTCTACGAAAGAGAAATCTAAAGGAGAAGAATCTGAAAATTCTGACAAGTCAGAATCTAAGGCAGCGGAGGAGGATACATCCATTTCGAACAGAGAGCAGAAGTCAAAGAAAGTGAATGACAAATCTGAGAGTAAATATAAAGCAGAAGATGAAGAGAAAAATTCTAAGGAATTCTCTACTATAGATGAAGTTGAGGTATTTTCTGAGAAAGACAAGAAGAAAAGAGAGTAGATCAAAAAGGAGAAACAGAAAGGTAGGGCAACAGTCAGAAAAATTCCAACTAGACAGAGACCAATCTGGGTAAAGATTAGGAGTTCAAAGAAAAGGACTCATTCTAAATCAGAATCAGACAATGGAACAGACTTACCCGACCAGGATGTATCTAGGGAAGACTCTTCACCAGAAGGTTTAGACAAGGTCACAACGCATCCTGATGATTCAGACATGGTCAGAACACATCCTGATGACCCAAAAGACTTCAAGCGAACTGAGATTCACACTGTACGAGGTTCTTTCATTCCTTATAATTTCTGCTTTCATAATTCCAGAACTGCTAAACTTTTTAAGAAATATTTGATATTTAGAAAATTTCAGTATGAACGGAGAATCATGTTTTCTGATTTTGAGGAGTTTGGAATAAAAGAGTTGGTGAAATTATTTAAAATTGAAAAACTATTTGACTGTCGAGGCAAGGCTAATGAAACATTGGTTAGAGAATTCCTGGCAAATATTCCTAAAAATCTTGGTGATTCTAAGTGCTCCTTTACATCTAAGATTTACGTGAGAGGGAGAATGGTCAGGTTTACTCCAGATAGTATGCGAAGCTGGGTAGGGGCTAGACAGTTTAATATTTCTGAACACACTGAGCAGAATATATCTAATAATAAGATAGCCCAGGAACTAATTGGATCAAACTGGCCAGCTAGGAGATCTGATTTTAGAGTAGCACAGATGTCTCTGAGATATAAGTTGCTACACAAATTTTTGATGACTAATCTGGATCCACTCACTCACAAGACAAAAATGAACAGACTGAGGGCACTTATTCTTTATCAGCTGGGGACTAAAAAACCACTTGATTGGGGACAGCATGTGTATGATGTGATAAAAAAGCTGTATATTTGGCAGTGGACCTAGGCATTCCAAAACCTACAAACTTCCTTTCCTATGGATTATTTTTGAATATTTGAAGGGTCAGAGAGTTGAGGAAATGTCAACGGATTTTTGGTCACAACCTACTGCTCTACTTAGAAGGGATTATTCTGCTAAAATGTTCAAACTTGCAGCATAATCTGTTGCTTCTGTGAGATCCACAGAACCAGACACAGAGGAACTGAAGCAGCATATATCAGGACTGAAAGCTGAATTATCAGGATTCAGGAATCAATTTACTACATTCCAGCAACCTCATAATTGCTTTTTAATTGCTTTTAATCCTTTGTGCAGTTTGATGGTTCATTGTCTATTATTAAATAAACAAACATTGCCTATAAAGATGAGGATATTGCAGATTTTCTTAGGGCATACTTGAAAGCAATTGACCATCAAGCAATAGGAGGAGGTCAGCAGTAGGATACGGCAGATCAAGCAACAGCACCCAGGCCAGATACATCCAAAACTGCCACTCCAAAGAAAAAAAGAAGAGACCAGCTGAGAAGAATGATGACCAGGAGCAGAAAAAGAAAAAGAAAGCCAAGAAATCCAAGAAAGCTGATTGAAAGCCTGCCAACTTGGAAAAAAATTAAAGGAAGGAACATTCTCAAAAAAAAAACATTTCATGTTTTTTGAAACAATTATTTAAATTTCTGTTTTTATGCTTTAAGTTTTTATGGGTTTAAATTTTTGTTGGATTACATGGTTTTAAATTCCCTATGTTTTACTACATTTTGGTGCAGGAAGTATGTTTTGAGCTCTAAAATGGGTTTATACATTTTAGCTGTAATCTTACTGACACTTGCTGTAGGATACATTTGGCTTTTCTTCTTTGTCAAAAAGGGAGAGAAGAATAAGTAGCTTGGCAAGATATATCTAGCATTAAGTTCTTGTATGTCATATTTTGCTCTGATATATCTTAGGTGGAGTTTCTTATTAAGGGGAAGCAATTACTATTAACATCTTTTAAACCCTTAGGAAACATTTTTAACACTTCGAACTACTTTATGTTTTGAAAAATTAGAAAAGCGAAAGGGGAGATTTTAAGTACGAAAATTCTTATGTGTTGCATTCCTAATTTTTTGTCTAAGTGTCAAACATTGTTTTAATTATTGTTACATGTTTGCATGGCTTGTATTCACGTATGATATATTATTCGCACGCAAATATTTGTTACTTAGGTCGAAAGGAAAACGTTGGGGCGTGTGTATGTTTTTTCTTGAGGCTTAAGTATTTCTATTACATGCAAGATCTAAAGTTTCCTAGTTTAAGTCATCTTAGATTACCATGTTTAACTAGGGTTCTTATTCTTGCGCATGTAGAGTTCAATTAGAATTAGGAAAGTATGTATCTATGGTACATTACAAATCTAACTTTCCTTATTTCGTGTTGTACTCATATTTGGTTTATTTAATTCTTGGCTTGCACAAAAATTCAAAGACCAATCCTATTTAAACTTCTTGTAGGTCGAACAAAGATAAGAGTTGAGCAAAGCCTTTTGCGTAGAATATTTTTTGAAGCTTGACTGCAAGAAGAAATACAAACACTGCCGAAACTTGTGAGTTCTATATTTATACGGACCATTCACGCTTTCCAAGTTGTGTTTGTGTTTGGCAACCCTTAATAATACTTGGTAGGCGACCACATAAGGTACGAGGGACTTATCCATACAAGGGTCAAGTAGTTTAGGAGGTCAAGTGTCCAAAGATGAGTTCGGAAGATCTCCAGGAGCTTGATGGACGTTCTGAGAAGCGCGCCAGGAGTTATCTCATATCAAAAGGCGTAAAGAGGGAGTCTTTTATAAGTTTACCTTTTGATTGTTTGGTGTCTATTGTGATAGCACTTTTTATTTTTTCTCTATACTAAACATACCTTTGTGATTAGTGGATTAGTTTGTCCAATGGCAAGGGTGCCCGCAGTTTTTTCCAGTTGGGTTTCTGCATCATCATATCTGGTGTTATTTATTTTCTGCATTCATACCCGAGCTAGACATATTTAGGTCGCGTTACACTTTACACCGAAAAAAGTATCTAGGCAGGACACATCCTGACTAGAGTCTAGATAACTACATATTCACATCCGTCATCTCCAGTTTCATCCAAGATTTTCACTTATTTTAAGGTCTGTTGCCTACGCCTTTTCTTCCCATCATTTTAGGTTCTGATTTCTTAGTTTGGGGATGATTTTTGCCATGGTTTTCTTGCAAAGTCATATTCCATTCCGGTTTTTGGGTTTTCCGTTGATTTTCACCGTGGTTTTCTAGCATTTGTTAGTTATTTATCCATTTTCCATCTATATGTTTACGATTGTTCTTTGTTTTAATTTCTAACTTTTGGTTTTTTTTAAATCCATTGTAGCAGTTATTACTGCTCGATCAACCTCTTCTTCCAAGAAAAAGGAATGTCTTCTTTTAGTTATACTTTCTGAAAGTGTTATGATTCAAGTATTAGTTTATTTTATTATTATGTTTTTTTTTAGTTGAAGTTCACTTTTCTCTTCCTCAATTATATTATCATATATTCTGGTTGTGACTTTTCCTCTTAAGTATTTTGTTCTTATGAGATTTGAAAATTTTGACAATTTATGAGATTTGAAATGTCTGCTACTCGTGTGCTAATATCAATATGGAAGGCTTTTAAAAGATAAGTCTACCATGCTTTTTGGCTAATTTGAGGCTTAGACGCATATCTTGATTAGAGATCAAATGGGCAATGCCGTTTTATAGACTATGAAATACAACTACCATCACCTTCCATCCCCGTCATTAGATGGTTTCCCAGCATTCCGGCTAACCTAAACCTGTTTCCGTCAATCCCAAAATGGAAAAGAGCTATTCCTTCCTTTTATCACAGCCAAAAGACCTCAACCTTCACCACCGTCGCCGTCGCCGTCACCGCCACCACCACTATCACCGTCACTCATGTTGGGTATTGACTTAAATTTAGTGAAATATGGTTGAAGAGAAAATAGAGTTCTTGGTGTGCAAGGAAAGAACGTTTCCTAATTTATGTAGGTATTTTCCTCACGTGGGTTATAAATGTTAAAAAGGAAAAGAGCTTTGACTTGGGAAAGAGAAACATAGAGACTTTGTTTGCAATTAATAACTTGGGCACCAAGTTTAATCACCTATAAATATGCATGGCACATTGGTATAGAAAGTATGAGAGGAAAAAAAACACGAAATTAGAAAAGAAGCACCACGTGGGAAATTATGGAAATAGGAAAAGAGAGAGAAAAAGGGAAAAAGGTGGTGTGTGCCTTCGGGCAAGTGCATAATGCGTTTTTGGTAGCCTTTTGTCAAGACGAATTGCACATAAGTAGTAATTGAGATTAGGCTACTATGGTGGATTGCGTCGTCAGTTGGTTTATTGGAAAAATCAGAGAGATCAAAGGAAACAGTATGAACAGACGTGTTGCGTACATTGTTCTTTGACTGCTCTAGTTTTGGTTAGGGAGAGATTGCGAGGGTGAGAAAAATATTGTGTTGTAAGGTTTTTCTCATGAATAAAAGAATCTCTTCGTGTTAAATGTTATGTTTCTCTCTCTTTTATGCCCGTTCTTGCTTTGTTTCCACTGCGTAAGTTTAGGTGGGGAAAAGTTGATTATTTACCCAACAGTGGTATCAGATACAAATTAAGGTGGGGCAATTTTTTCCCAATAGGGGTATCAGAGATAGGTTTAAACTCTATGGCATTAATGATGACATGTTCGTACGTTTGAGAGATAAGGAATGATTGACACTGATATGGAGCAGTTGAGGTGATCGAGTCACATACGAATGAGTTTATGGTGATCGAGTCACGTTGACTGAGTCTCGCCGAGGTAAAGTTACATTGATCCAGTCACACGGAGATGAAGCAGGTGATCGAGTCATACTGAGTAACAATGGTGATGAGCTATCCAGATGTTGTGGCTATAGTGATCGAGTCATGCATATAGAACAAGACTTGTGGTCGTGAGAGATGTGCCATGGTATAGACAATTTGAGTCAAGGTGGAGATGTTGGGTATTGACTCAAATTTAGTAAAATACAGTTGAAGAGAAAATAGAATTCTTTGTGTGCAAGGAAAGAACGTTTCCTATTTTATATTGTATTTTCCTTACCTAGGTTATAAAAGTTAAAAAGGAAAAGAGCTTTGATTTGGGAAAGAGAAACGTGGAGACCTTGATTACAATTAGTAACTTGGGCACCATGTTTCATCGCCTATAAATATGCATGGCACATTGGTATAGAAATACGAAAGGAAAAAAAAATTACGAAATTAGAAAAGAAGAACCCTGTGGGAAATTATGAAAATAGGAAAAGAGAGAGAAAAAGGGAAAAAAGAGGCTTGTGCCTTCGGGCAAGCGCATAATGAGTTTTTGGGTGCCTTTTGTCAAGACAAATTGCACATAGGTAGTAATTGAGATTAGGCTACTATGGTGGATTGCGTCATCGGTTGGGTTATTGGAGAAATTAGAGAGATCAAAGGAAACGGTGCGAACGGACGTGTTGCGTACAATGTTCTTTTACTGCTCTAGTTTTGGTTAGGGAGAGATTGTGAGGGTGAGAAAAATATCGTGTTGTAAGGTTTTTCCCATGAATAAAAGAATCTCCTCCGTATTGAATGTTATGTTTTTCTCTCTTTTATGCCCGTTCTTGTTTTGTTTCCACTGCATAAGTTCAGGTAGGAAAAAGTTGATTATTTTCCCTACAGTGGTATCAGAGACAAATTAAGGTGGGGCTATTTTTCCGCAATAGGGGTATCAGAGACAGGTTCAAACTCTATGGCATTGATGATGACACGTGCGTACGTTTGAGAGATAAGGAAAGATTGACACTGATATGGAGCAGTTGAGGTGATCGAGTCACATACGGATGAGTTTATGGTGATGAGTTTATGGTGATCGAGTCACGTTGATTCATTCTCGCTGAGGTAAAGTTGCATTGATCGAGTTACACGGAAATGAAGCAGGTGGTCAAATGATACTGAGTAACAGTGGTGATCGAGCTATCCAGATGTTGTGGCTGTAGTGATCGAGTCATGCACGTAGAACAAGACTTCCGTTGGTACTAGACGTGTGATTTGGTACAAGACGTGTGATTACGAGAGATGTGCCACGGTATAGAGAATTTGAGTCAAGGTGAAGATGTTGGGTATTGATTCAAATTTAGTGAAATACGGTTGAAGAGAAAATAGAGTTCTTGGTGTGCAAGGAAAGAATGTTTCCTAATTTATGTAGGTATTTTCCTTACCTAAGTTATAAAAGGTAAAAAGAAAAAGAGCTTCGATTTGGGAAAGAGAAACATGAAGACCTTGTTTACAATTAGTAACTTGGGCACCAACTTTAATAACGTATAAATATGCATGGCACATTGGTACAGAAAGTATGAGAGAAAAAAAAACAGGAAATTAGAAAAGAAGCATCCCATGGGAAATTGCGAAAAGAAAGAAAAGAGAAAAAGGAGGCGTGTGCCTTTGGGCACGCGCATGATGCATTTTTGGGTGCTTTTTGTCAAGACGAATTGCACATGGGCTGTAATTGAGATTAGACTACCATGGTGGATTGCTTCGTCGGTCGGATTATTAGAGAAATTAGAGAGATAAGAGGAAACGGTATGAACAAACGTGTTGTGTACATTGTTCTTTGACTGCTCTAGTTTTGGTTCGGGAGAGATTGTGAGGGTGAGAAAAATATATTGTGTTGTAAGGTTTTTCTCATAATAAAAGAATCTCTTCCGTGTTAAATGTTATGTTTTTCTCTCTTTTATGCCCATTCTTGCTTTGTTTCCACTGCGTAAGTTCAGGTGGAGAAAAGTTTATTATTTTCCCAATAGTGGTATCAGAGACAAATTAAGGTGGGGCTATTTTTCGGCAATAGGGGTATCAGAGACAGGTTTAAACTCTGTGGCATTGACGGTGACATGTGCGAACGTTTGAGAGATAGGGAAAGATTGACGCTGATGTGGAGCATTTGAGGCGATCGAGTCACATACGGATGGGTTTATGGTGATCGAGTCACGTTGACTGAGTCTCGCTGAGGTAGAGTTGCATTGATCGAGTCACACGAAGATGAAGTAGGTGGTAGAGTCATACTGAGTAACAATGGTGATCGAGCTATCCAGATGTTGTGGCTATAGTGATCGAGTCTTGCATGTAGAACAAGACTTCCGCTGGTACTAGATGTGTGGTTCTGAGAGATGTGCCTTGGTATAGAGAATTTGAGTCAAGGTGGAGATGTTGGGTATTGACTCAAATTTAGTAAAATACGGTTGAAGAGAAAATAGAGTTCTTGGTGTGCAAGGAAAGAACGTTTCCTATTTTATATAGGTATTTTCCTTACCTAGGTTATAAAAGTTAAAAAGGAAAAGAGCTTCGATTTGGGAAAGAGAAACGTGGAGACCTTAATTAACCAGGGCACCAAGTTTAATCACCTTTAAATATACATGGCACATTGCTATAGAAAGTATGAGAGGAAAACAACTACGAAATTAGAAAAGAAGCATCCCGTATGAAATTATGAAAATAGGAAAAGAGAGAGGAAAAGGAAAAAAGGAGACGTGTGCCTTCGGGCAAGCGCATAATGCGTTTTTGGGTGCCTTTTGTCAAGACGAATTGCACATAGGTAGTAATTGAGATTAGACTACCATGGTGGATTGCATCGTCAGTTGGTTTGTTGGAAAAATGATAGAGATCAAAGGAAACGGTATGAACAGACGTGTTGCACACATTGTTCTTTGACTGCTCTAGTTTTGGTTAGGGAGAGATTGTGAGGGTAATAAAAATATTATGTTGTAAGGTTTTTCTCATGAATAAAAGAATCTCTTCCGTGTTAAATGTTATGTTTTTCTCTCTTTTATGCCCGTTCTTGTTTTGTTTCCACTGCGTAAGTTCAGGTGGGGAAAAGTTGATTATTTACCCAATAGTGGTATCAGAGATAAATTAAGGTAGGGCAATTTTTCCCCAATAGGGGTATCAGAGATAGGTTTAAACTCTATGGCATTAATGATGACGTATGCATACGTTTGAGAGACAAGGAATGATTGACATTGATATGGAGCTGTTGAGGTGATCGAGTAACATACGGATGAGTTTATGGTGATCGAGTCACGTTGACTGAGTCTCGCTGAGGTAAAGTTGCATTGATCGAGTCACACGGAGATGAAGCAGGTGGTCGAGTCATACTGAGTAACAGTGGTGATTGAGCTATCCAGATGTTGTGGCTGTAGTGATCGAGTCATGCATGTAGAACAAGACTTCCGTTGGTACTAGATGTGTGATTACGAGAGATGTGCCACGGTATAGAGAATTTGAGTCAAGGTAGAGATATTGGGTATTGACTCAAATTTAGTGAAATACGGTTGAAGAGAAAATAGAGTTCATGGTGTGCAAGGAAAGAATGTTTCCTAATTTATGTAGGTATTTTCCTTACTTGAGTTATAAAAGGTAAAAAGAAAAAGAGCTTTGATTTGGGAAAGAGAAACGTGGAGACCTTGTTTACAATTAGTAAATTCGGCACCAACTTTAATCACGTATAAATATGCATGGCACATCGGTACAGAAAGTACAAGAGAAAAAAAAACACGAAATTAGAAAACAAGCATCCCATGGGAAATTGCAAAAAAATAAAAGAGAAAAAGGAGGCGTGTGCCTTCGGGCACGCGGATGATGCAGTTTTGGGTGCCTTTTGTCAAGACGAATTGCACATGGGTAGTAATTGAGATTAGGCTACCATGGTGGATTGTGTCATCGGTCGAGTTATTGGAGAAATTAGAGAGATAAGAGGAAATGGTATGAACGGACGTGTTGCGTACATTGTTCTTTGACTGCTCTAGTTTTGGTTCGGGAGAGATTGTGAGGGTGAGAAAAATATATTGTATTGTAAGGTTTTTCTCATGAATAAAAGAATCTCTTCCGTGTTAAATGTTATGTTTTTCTCTCTTTTATGTCCGTTCTTGTTTTGTTTCCAGTGCGTAAGTTCAGGAGGGAAAAGTTGATTATTTTCCCAACAGTAGTATCAGAGACAAATTAAGGTGGGGCTATTTTTCTGCAATAGGGGTATCAGAGACAGGTTTAAACTCTGTGGCATTGACAATGACATGTGTGAATGTTTGAGAGATAAGGAAAGATTGACGCTGATGTGGAGCATTTGAGGCGATCGAGTCACATACGGATGAATTTATGGTGATCGAGTCACGTTGATTGAGTCTCGCTGAGGTAGAGTTGCATTAATCGAGTCACACAGAGATGAAGCAGGTGGCCGAGTCATACTGAGTAACCGTGGTGATCGAGCTATCCCGATGTTGTGGTTGTAGTGATCAAGTCATGCATGTAGAAAAAGACTTCTGTTGGTACTAGATGTGTGATTACGAGAGATGTGCCACGGTATAGGGAATTTGAGTCAACGTGGAGATTTTGGGTATTGACTCAAATTTAGTGAAATACGGTTGAAGAGAAAATAGAGTTCTTGGTGTGCAAGGAAAGAACGTTTCCTAATTTATGTAGGTATTTTCCTTACCTGAGTTATAAAAGGTAAAAAGAAAAAGAGCTTCAATTTAGGAAAGAGAAAGTGGAGACCTTGTTTACAATTAGTAACTTGGGCACCAAGTTTAATCACGTATAAATATGCATGGCACATTGGTACAGAAAGTATGAGAGAAAAAAAGCATCCCATGGGAAATTGCGAAAAAAAGAAAAGAGAGAGAAAAGAGGAAAAACGTGGCGTATGCCTTCAGGCACGCGCATGATGCGTTTTTAGGTGCCTTTTGTCAAGACAAATTGCACATGGGTAGTAATTGAGATCAAGCTAGCATGGTGGATTGCGTCGTTGGTCAAGTTATTAGAGAATTAGAGAGATCAAAGGAAATGGTACGAACGGACGTGTTGCGTACATTGTTCTTTGACTGATCTAGTTTTGGTTAGAGAGAGATTGTGAGGGTAAGAAAAATATATTGTGTTGTAAGGTTTTTCTCATGTATAAAAGAATCTCTTTCGTGTTAAATATCATGTTTTTCTCTCTTTTTTGTTCGTTCTTGTTTTGTTTCCACTGCGTAAGTTCAGGTGGGGAAAAGTTGATTATTTTCCCAACAGTGGTATTAGAGACAAATTAAGGTGGGTCTGTTTTTCCCCAACAACTCGTCCCTTTGCCTGAAAACAATAAAATCACCCTCCCTGTCACCCTATCGAAGGAACTTAAAGATAAACTCATTTTTGGGCCCACTTTATCGTCATCCTCTTCAACCCTTCTTGATGCCTTAACATTAAGTGTCTCCTCTACGAGTCCTAGAAAGTCCAATGTTGATCATGAAAGATTGATAGTATGTTATATCATGTGTGTTCCATAGAATTGTTCTGATCTACCACTTTCTCCTCATTGTCTCCAACTGTGTTTATTTATTTATTTTTTTTTAAATTGACTTTAGGCATCGGCTGTAGTGGTACAACCGGCGCCTATTGTTTATTTTATTTTTTTTTTAAATTGACTTTGGGTGTAGTCCAACAACTAACGTGTATACCTTTACAATGCACGTCGCTGTCAAAGGCATCGCCTTCAAAACTGACGCTTATTCATCAATACAACTAACGCCTATTGTGCTATTATGTAGCAGTGAAAAACTGGGAGACTCATTTCCAAATAATATATAGAGGGAAATTTTTGGGGTAGGGTTGGGGAAACCCATTTCCCATATGAATTTAATTCTACCATGTAGCATTACAATATATTTATACTCATGGATAACCCATGTACGGCCATTGTGGATTTAACATCATTGTTTATATATTTTAAACGACTTTGGAATTGTACATGTATGTGAAAATATAAATTGAAATTTGATTTGTTTTGTTATATATAGATAATAAATTTTGCTCCTATTTAATTTTTCACTAGATTCTCACCCGTGCGTTGCACGGGAAGATACCAAATCAATACAAAATGTTAAGTAATGTATAATTAGTCACATTGAACTGCAATATTTTGATTATCTTGTTGTTAACTAATAGTTATTATATACATACTCGATATGGAATGCTATTACGTGACCTTAATAGAGATTGTAAAAAAAAAGAAATCCGCCAAACCCGATGCCCACATGTACTCGATCTTATTAAGATGGGGAATATCAGACTAAATGAGCAATTAGGCCGGGGATGAAGTAAAGAAAATCGACCTAACTTAACAATGGCCAGAAGAGGTTATTTTAATTTTTATTCGTACCCGACCCGCTTAACTGTTTCTTGAAAAAATAAAAATATTTACTAAAAATTTTAATTTTTAGAAAAATAAAACACATGATAAAACAAATCAAGAAAACTTAGTCATTTTAATTGCAATTTTATGAAAATAAAATTATTATAAATATATACAAATTGGCCAACCCCCGTCCCAGACCAGTCCCGCTTTAAGTGGGGATGAAAGAAAAAAAAATTTATGTGTAGGGTAACAAGTGTAGCATACCCGATCCATTGTCATTCTTATGCCTTAGGAAATTAAACTTTCTATTTTCCTCCATCTCTATACCGTGATGAGAATTTTGTAAACTATGAAACGTTAATTAAACTATATTTATTATATACAAAAGAAGTAAACTAATAATGACTCGATTTAAAAGCATAGAATTAAAATTAATCCATCATCGAAAAAAATAGCATAATGAGAACAACGAAACACTTATTAGATAAGATATATATTAAAAATTTTGAATTAAAAAATCAAAAAGCTTTGAATATAGATTAATCCAGTAAAATATTTAATAAGATAAGATAGATCCAGTATAGAATTCTCAAATTTGAGATCCCAGTTGTCGATTAGCAAAGATAATAAGTCAGAAACGATTTGCAAAACCTCTCAGAAAGATTCTTGAAGATAAGAATATATAAAGACCATAATCCCTAATTAATTAAAAAAATAGGAAAATATTAATTTACAATTTGCCTCAGAATTTACGTAAAATGCAAAAAAAGTCTAAAATGACCACACTTAAAATGGTTTTAGCGGGAAAGATGATGTAAAATGTATCACAAACTTAACTCTCTCTCTCTCTCTCTCTCTATATATATATATATATTAATAATACATAAAAGTAGTCATATATTTTTTTAATAAAAAGTAGAGAATTGGATAATCAAATTTATCCATAAGTTAAGCACTTAAATAATTATAATTATCTATTAATTATTAAATTGAATTATCAATCACATCCATTATCATACTCTACCACTTTATTATTTATGACATTGATTTTATTATTATACCACTTGATGATATTGTCACAATTAACCCAAAAAAAAATTATGGCAGGCTTTGATTAAGGGGAAAAAAAGAGCTTGAACTTAATTATCTATAGACGTAAAAGACATGAAATTGAAATTAAAACCTATCATAGACGTCAATCAAAATTCGAGAGTCAATTGAGTTTTAAATGTTTAGTTTTGTGTTTTTGAAATAAAATAAAAAATATGTCGAACGACAATATAAGTGCTCGGATATTAATATATACTAAAAAAATTATATGTGAAACTGATTTAAATTTAAAAAATACTTTTTAAGTACAAAAATGAAAAATAAAAATAAAATGATAAGATGTAAGTTTAGAGAAATGGATAAGGCGGAAGAGAATGATAAAAAAATTAAAAAATTGAAAATTATAGAGTACCACTCAAGTTACCCCAATAGGAAATAAAATCTCGAAAAAGACCCTATTAACAAATTTTTGGCAGGAAAATTACGGTACAAAGGTACCACAGACTAATTTCCTTTAATATATATATATATATATATATAGAATTGTTACAACATTCAAAATTTTCATTTCCTATTTAATAATGTTTGACTAAAAAATTAAAATTGAATATGTAGCTGAATATTATTGGTTTGTAGAACATTTGTTGGACCACGAATTCAAGGGGGAATTTTCTTCAAATGGGCTTTTTCACCCTCCAAATGACATTCCCTCCCCCTTCCAAATTTGTACATTATTTACAGACCCGGTCCTGAGATTTTAGAGACTCTAAATAAAATTTTAAATGGGGCCTTCTTAGTAACTCTATGCTAATTAGCAATGTTGTAAAAAACAATTTGAAAGTGATTAAAAATAAATTGACCAAAATAATTTTTCCTAAAATCTAGTATCATATAATAAATAATAAAAAAGTTAATATCATAGCAAATCTCCGCATCATAAATTTAAATAAATACTCATATCATATACAATCAATTTGAGTAGAATGATTAGTTTGCTTGTAGAAGCGTGGCTAAAAAAAAAAAAGAAACCATATTCGTCAAATTGAATAAAACTTCAAAACTGTTTACATGCCAAACTTGTATTTATTAGGAATAAGGAAACAAAATAAATTATTATATCATATGGTGTTCCACAACTCTTAATTCTTAATTAAGTACCATCGAGAAGAGAAAAGATTAATCGAAACAAATCCTCAAAATAAAAATGAAAGCCATAAATTGAACTTACAGAGGTATGAAAATTCTGTGTAATTAGACATATTCATTGTCTAATAGTTCCATTATTATCATGAAAATTGGCAAATATTCTTTTATGAAGACAAGTAATATTAGCAACCAAAATTAAACATATCGGGGATTGAAAATTCTCTACAATTACTTTTAAAAAAAGAAGTAGAAGCATATAAATAAATTTCCTAATCGGTGTACAAAATCCACAAAAGAGAGGACTAACAAACAAGCTGAAAAACAAATATCGACTCAAAATAAAATTAAAAAACACAAAAAAATAGTAGACAGATTAAAATTTCTAAAAATCATCATTAGCTGTGGCGTAGTGACTAGTTGAATCTGGTTTGATATATGTTGTGGATAAAAAATGGACTTAGTATGTGAAAGTTATGAACATTTTTCTAAAAACCCAAAACAGGGAGAAGAAAAGGAAAAAAAAAACGCAATTTGATGGAATTAGAAAGTGAAAAAGGAGTGGGAAAACTTTTTTAGAAACTTTGTTCCTTTTATAAATAATATATATACAGACACACACACACACACACACACACACACACATATACGAGAAGGCAATTTACAAAAAATCCTTGGGAAAAAAAATAAAATGGAGAAGAAAATGAAAAAGAAGGCAATTTGACGGAATTAGAAAATTAAAAGGGGCGGGATTTATATATTTTTAAAAAAACTTTGTTTCTTTTATATGTGTAAATAGATAAAGATAAGAGAAGGAAATTTAGAAGGCTAATTATATCTACACCACTCTTTTTATTAAACACACTACTCTTTTATTAATATGAGCATCCCTAATCTTTGATTCTTATAGTATTTAAGCCCCTAAAAGTTTCTGCTTTATTTTTTTCTTGAATTTTTTATTTAATTATGCTCTCATATTCTTAATGATCAAATACATTTAAAAAATTTGATTTGTGTATCTTAAAATCATATGAAAATATGTAGTTATGTATAATTGGACATTACATTTTGTTTATTTAAAAATTTTAAGCAACTCACGCAATGAGATTTTTAGAATTAAGATATCATTTGATATAAAATTTCATGATAAGAAGACGTTAAAAATAAAAATATGACAAAAATAAGTTAATAATTGAAGTGTAAAGAATTAAAAACATAAGGGATGATAAGTATAATTAAAATTTTGTGTAGTTAGTAAAAGATGTGGTGTCAATATAATCACTCAATTTACAAAAAGAGAATTATATTCCCACCACGCGAATTTATTTCAACACCCTATTTTCTTTATTTAAATATCCGTAGCTAAAATTACGTTAATAACCATTGTTAAATTTAATTTTTTTCCACCGCAATTATAATTATGTTAATTTAAATTCTTTTTAATAATTATTGTTCTTTTGAATTCCCTTTTTTTAGTAATCACTTGCTACAATTTTGATTTACAATACGACTCGACAACTTTAGATTTTAAAGATTTATTTTCTTTAAAATTTCATTTTAGTACCTACATTGTTTCATGAAGAATGATTTTATCCTTTTTCTTTTTATTTTAATATATATTGCTTTCTATAAAATCTAAATAGATTTATAATATTTTTTAAGAACACGTGATTGAATTGAATTAAAAATGTCTATTAACCGTATTGCATTTATAATGTGGTGTAGAAATAAAAATTCGTAATAATAATATAATTGCCCTTTACTAAAAAAACCTTGGGAAAAAAACCCAAAAAACAGAGAAGAAAAAAGAAAAAGAAGTTCCCAAGACCTTTGCAGTCTAGTGGCATCCATGTTAGTTGTTTACATCCTTGGTCAAGGGTTCGATTCCCTTCCCCTACAATCCCCTTGTAATGTCAAAAAAAAAAGAAAAAAGAAGGCAATTTGACAGAATTAGAGAGTGAAAAGGGGCAGCAAAACTTTTTTAGAAATTTATTCCTTTTGTATAGATTGTTATGCAAAATTAGCATTCACTATTTGAAAATTAATAAATTTTAAAATCAAAATGGAATTAGTATTTATTATTATTAAATAAAAATACTAAAAGTTTAGATTGGTAATTTGAAAAAATAGATAAATCTAATGTGTTGGTAAGAAGATTCAAACTTTGATATGTAGTAGAGGTAAACTTTAAAATATATAACTTTACAACTAGACTGACAAACAAATTTTGTTTATCATGCATATAAATTATTTTTATTCTATTATTTAAATATATGATTGGAAAAAACTTTATTTTTTTATTTTTAGCGTTTCAGGGGCCTGGTCACTTAGGGCCAGCGCCGGCCCTAATTATTTGGTTTTATTGGGGGAAATTCCAACAAAACATATGATGGAGCATGATATTTTTTTGTTTAGGAGGTTGAATTTCTGGTGTTCACAATTTTACAGCCGTTTGCATGAATTATCATGACTTGTTCTTAGTTGAGCCTCTTAATCAACCCATTAACATCATGAATATGTTTTGGGTTAACTTGTAAGATAAAATAAAAACCAAAAAATAAGTTGACCTATTTAAGAATGAGAAATTATTTCCTTTTGCACAAAATGAAGAAAATGCTTTAATTTGTATATATGGCTGCAATGCAAAACCGAGGCAATGGTGCTACACTCTGTGGTGGCAACAAAATGGTGAAGCTATGATTTGAACACACTGCGGCTTTGTTTGAAAATATGATGATAGCATGGATGTGATCACAATTTCATACTAAAAATTTAATTGATAAAAGAATATAACTTTTTTTTTATCGTTAAAATTTTTAGATAAATGACTTAATTGCGCGTCTTTTATGAACTCAAATCAAATAAAATAGTAAAATAAACTAATAGTCAAACTAACAAATTCTGTTGCTTCCAAGATGGGGGAAAAATCCTAACAAATTGTGTAATTTGGATGGACAGTGCCAATTTCGAAAAGGCTGGGAATGAAAGTGCAAATGATATCAAAGGTTTGGGACGTTTCATGTAATTTACCCTTACGAAAACTAACCAACAAAATTTCGCTCGCTACAAATTGGTGAGGAGGGGTAACAGTCAAGAGAAAGTGGAAGCAAATCATGAAGGACGAGGCTATAAGCTCGTCGGGCGACCCGCTAATTCCCCCCGGATCCTCTTCTTCTCCTCACCGTACTCTTACCCCAGCAGCCAGGTGAAATTACTCATTTGCCCCACCTCCATTTCTCTCAATTTTCGTTGACGTGTATCTTTAATTTAGGAATTGGGTTAATTAGGGCATGTACTGTCATTTGATCTGTTAATACATGGATTTATTGGGGAATTTCTGTAGGACGTATGTGCTTAGTTTGGATGCATAGAAGTGGAATATTGTTTAGATTTATGTTTTGTTTT
>CAVNYN010270810.1:0-10171 GCA_963692815.1 Nyctanthes arbor-tristis | reverse complement strand
CTAATTCCCCCCGGATCCTCTTCTTCTCCTCACCGTACTCTTACCCCAGCAGCCAGGTGAAATTACTCATTTGCCCCACCTCCATTTCTCTCAATTTTTGTTGACGTGTATCTTTAATTTAGGAATTGGGTTAATTAGGGCATGTACTGTCATTTGATCTGTTAATACATGGATTTATTGGGGAATTTCTGTAGGACGTATGTGCTTAGTTTGGATGCATAGAAGTGGAATATTGTTTAGATTTATGTTTTGTTTTGAGGAAATTTAAAGGTATTTTCTTTCCGCTCTAGTGGTCATTCGACATTATTGTGTAAGGTAGTAATGTTGACTGAGGCCAAGAAACTAGAATATTATTTACTTTGATTGATTCTCTTTTGGGTTTATTTTATTTTTAACAAATTATTTAGGGGTCTGTATTTGCAGTTGGGCATTGGAAAGCAAGTATTGATTTATCGGTTTGCTAGTTACTCATGCATTTGGTAATGCGATATGTTGTGGTTATAAGTGAAATTTGATATAAAGTTTGGAAGGAGATCAAAGAGGACAGGGGAAAGAATACTCTGTTCATGTATGAAGGGGATTTTTTACTTATAATTCATTGGCATAAAATTTGCTGCCAAGGCCACTTCCAAAGATCAATTTTTAGAAATTATGTTTGAAAGTAGAAGCACATTTGCTACCTGTTGCTCAGGTCACTTAGTTGCTTGCTAGCTTTAAAGTTTAGAATCCTCACTTTTCACCTTTGTTGCCCACGTAGTCCAAATGATGGTTTCTCTGAAGCGGCCATTAAGGTAAAGGGCATAAATACTTAATTCCGATACAATTAGTTGGAGGAGAAGATAGAAGAAAGAAAGGGCATAAGTATGCTTTTCCTTGGCACTCTCACACATACCCAGCAGGCAGCATCTGATCATCCTCCCACTGCCCAAGTCCCCAGCATTTCAGAAGCACCTCTGAAACTATTGTCTTTCCTTGTGGTTTAGTATCTCTTTGGAGTCACTAGGTGTTTGTTTCTTGTTAAATTTACAAAATTACTATAAATTTATAAATTCGATCATTTATTCGAGGGTTATTCAGACCCACCACTATCTTCCAACTATGACTCAATTTCAACCAAGTATTTGTTGAACCACAAATCTTCACCTCCCATCCTATAGATTTATAAATTTACAAGTTTTCTCTTCAATTTTCCATTTGAGATTTTAGATCCTTGGTTGGGAAATAAAGTGTCCTCAATAAAACTTTAGGTCTAATGTGTTCTTTTCACTGTAATTTATGGTCTTGATTGTAAAATAACTTCTGCCCTCTTGTTCTCATGGAATAACAATGGTAGATTATTATTTGAAATTCTATTGTTTTCTTGTTGTCTAATATATCATCCTTGTGTTTCTTGTTTATGGAGGGTGTTTGTCCACGGAGTGGAATTGAAGAGGGGATGATGGGTTATATAATTAAATGGTTATCCATTTACCCTGTTAGTAAATAAGACATGTGCCACATGATTTCATTTAATGATATTTTGGATGGAAATGGTCCTTTGGAACTTGGGGTGCAATAAAGGTGAGAAAGTTTAGGGGATAGAATGTTTTGCTTTGAAGGTCAGAGACAAAATGCAACACGGACAATAGGTTGGAGACCTCTTCTTATATCTTTTTAACATTCACGAGCAACCCTTAATATATCAAGTTTTCAGATATGTACTGGATAGATATGGTACACTTACCATGAAGAAATAGAGCTTGAAGATTTTTTCTGCAATTTTCGTAAATAATTGTTATGTGTTTAATTGTTAAGGGTTTCTATAAGTTTTTCTGATTTTCATATCTATGAAAGTTGAAAATAAAAAATGTGATTATTTTTCCTTCTGCTCCATTGTCAGTTCTGCTGGAGCTTCATCTCCTGCTATTCCTACAAATGCTACCAGCACGGATTGGTTTTATAGTGGGCAGAATTCTAAAGGGGCTTCTCTTTCTCGCGTTAGTTTACAACCTAGTGCATTTGGCTCTGCTAATGGATCATCACGGCCTTCATGTAGACCCTGGGAAAGGGGTGATTTATTGAGGCGTCTGTCAACATTTAAACCTGCAAATTGGTTTGGGAAGCCTAAGGTTTGAACTTGTCCTGCTTTCTTTGTATTTGATTATTTTTAGACTTCTATTGCAAATTCTTTCTATTCTTCTGCATAAAATTTCAACGATCATTCTGATATATTATGCCTTTATGTTTCTATTTTTGTTATAATAGAAAGAAATGAGTGGTGGGGTAGATTGCGGGTCCCACCAAGTATGTGCATGATAATAGTTGGACTGATTACTATTTTACTTCGAAAATAGTAAGCTAACATGACCTTATTTTTTAGGCAATACTTTATTTACCTCTGTTTGAGTTCGTTTCCACATTGCAGATCTTGAGTTCTATCCATGGTTGTGTTGAAACAAGGTATCAGGTTCTTAACTAGAACAACAGCTAAATCAGTCCTATACTCCTGTGTAAACCAAAATTGTAGACGGATCAAGGAGATGCTATCGTTTTCCGTACCTAAATATGGCTGATGATTGTTCCTGGAATTTAGTTGGATGCTGGCTTTGGTCGTTGCTTTTTGTGATTTTTCATGCAAATTTGTATTTTTTAAACGACATTTGCTGCACATTGGTGGGAGCTGAGGAATGAATTTGGTCAAAGAATGTTATGCTTGACATGAATGCCCGCATGATAATGGGCCTGGGAAGATATTGACCTTCTTGGTGGTGTAGCATAACATAAGTTGATTTTCTTTTCCAACTGCTTTTTCATTTGTTACATAGCATTTAATGGTATTAAGACGTGGATACAGATTATGTTCACAAGCATGTTGGCCCTTTTGTGAATCTTTTTTCCCCTTGTGTATGTGTGTCTAATTGTGTGCAATGCTCGGTGCAGGCTGCAAGTTCACTAGCCTGCGCCAGAAGAGGCTGGGTGAATGTGGATCTTGATAAAATCAAATGCGAATCTTGTGGTGCAACCCTCAAATTTATTTCTCCTACTACTTGGACGTCTTCTGAAGGTGAGTCTTAATGTTAGTTGTGTGATTTCTGTGTATGGTTCTCCTAGGCGTCTGATTTTAGTTTATGTGCAAATGCTTAAAGAGATTCTTAAACTTTTAGGTTTCTGGTGAAACTTTTTGCCCATGTATGCGTGAAGACGAGCTCACTTCACAGACTCCAAATGGACACGGTTGCATGTGATTTTTCTAAAAAGTAGGACAAGAACGTGTAGGGACCTGTTTATACAAATCTTAAGTATATATAAAGTTTATTTTTATAGTTTATTGTAGTAGCATGCTCACGCAATTGCCTGTGTTTTTGCAGTTTAAAAGTTATATATAAAACTATACAGGTGTGGCACTTTTCACGACCATGTAACAGAGTGTCCTCATGGCACCTGAAGTCATATTGTGATCTATAGATTTCATGTTAGACATGATTATAGAGGTTCATTGAGCATTTAAATTGACTGTCAATCATAGCTCCTTGCCACTACCAGTAAAAAAGAGGATTAAACTAAGTATTTGTTTCCCATTAATGAGCTGTTAGTTTATAAATTTATAGAAAAGTGGGAGAGATTTTGTGAGTTCCATGGAATATGCAGTTGAAATGAGTATTCGTTGGAGGTATGTGGTAGGTCTACAATGTTCTAAAAAGTGTAATCACAAAAAAGCATCAATCTCATCCTTCAGGTTCTACAGTGTCTTGGGCCCAGCAAGGCTTAAGCGTTAAATAATATATTTTTAATCACTCTAAAGTCGTTAAATAATTAAAATCATGTTTACTAAATAGGCAAATACATCTAAGATTGTAATCATGTATTTGGTTGGTAATTTATGCTTCAATAGTGCAATAAAATCTTTATCTTTTTTCTCACACAAGCTGAACAATTATTTCTTTTCCTTGATCTTTCATTTCTCTTCTTTTTTATTTCTCGTATAGTGGGTTAGATTTAAACCCATTTTAGCTTTGGGGTTAATTTCAAATGGGTCGCTGAAAAAATTACAAAACATGCTTTATTGCTGACCAGTCAATGCTTTTGGTTGATCCGCTTCTTTCATGCTTTTCAACAAATCGACTTGACTCGGGGAAACTTTTTAGAATACTGGTTCTATAAGATATCTTGTGGAAATTAATTGTTTAGATCATGTATGATAAATTTATAAATTCAATGTGAAATAACATCCCTCATAAATGGGTAAGAATCTGTAAAATATGATAGATATTTTTAACATTTCAGATATTCACTCAATTATGAGTACAGTGATTAAATATTTTATATCTAACGGGAGAAGTCATTGATCAATGAAATTTTCTTGGAATTCATTCTTTCCTACGTCCGAAGGTGTGTCCAATGCGTCATTATTGAATAGGTGCACAGTCAAAGATAGTAATGTGATCATTGAAAATAGGTTTGAGCAGATCACCACTTAAACATTGAGGTTTTAGTCACAAATTAGAATGTCCAATGTGATTCAAGCACAAGTTAGCAACCCCACCCATCCAAGGCGTGTTTCTTTTCTTTACATTCTTAATTGACAATGCTAATTACGAAGGCTCTTAGCTATATTTCTTTGTCTCCTAGTTTAGCTATATTTCTTTGTCTCCTAGTTTAGCTATATTTCTTATACTGATTAATGAACTTTTAATGGTTAAGATAAACTATCCATCTGAAAATGTGCATTTGGTTTCTTTTCGAGTAAGGCCCTTTGGTAAACTATGGAAAGAATATTTTATTTTATTTTATTTTTTGGAAACTATATATACTAATAGCTTGTTCTTTGGAGCTTTATTTAAAGAGATGTTAGATATATAAGAGAGCATGTGTTTGTGGAAATGTAAAGAAAGATTATTGGACGTGTTAAAATTTGTTTTTTTAGAGAATATGTGGTTGGCATTGATTTGATAATTTTTTACTTTACATAAAGCTCCCAAGGACAAGCTCTAAATGATTATTAATTTCCTTTTATATTATTAAAATTTACAATTGTAAAATGGCATTGGTAAATAAAACCTAGTTATATTCAATACTTGTGCAAATTAAATGAAGTCGACATAAAAACTTTTATGATTTTCAATGCCAAATCATTTGCAAGTAATGTAGTTCATGTTTTGGCTTCTTCTAATTTCTCGATTAGGATCTCTATCCATTATATTGCCCTCTCTTTTGTCATCTTACTTTGGGATGATCTGAATTGATATACTTTGTCCGTCCCAAATATAGAGTCCACTATTCCTTTTTGGAATGTCCCAAATATATAGTTCTCTTTCTTTATTTAGAAGTCTACTTTGCATTATTTTACTAATTTACCCTCATGTAATACTTAATGGCTTTTTAAAGCTATTTATTCAAATTGAACTATAATGAGAAATTATAATGAGATGAAATGAGTGGTGTAGATTTAATAAAAGTTTGAAATTTGTGGTTATAAATGAGCAGTTGTCAAATCAGCGGTAGGTGAGATTATAATGTGTTTTTATAAAGAGAATCAAACACCTCCTTAGTTAGAACTATCAATTGTAAATTCTACTCATCAATTGTAAATTCTACTCATTAACTGAGGGTAAATTAGAAACACAGATCGCAAAATGTATGTTTCCAATAAAATTCTTAATCCACGTGAAGAAACAAAGTGAACTATATATTTGCGATAGGGGGAGAATGATTTAGCTTTACTTCTGCGTCCCCCTCCCAAAAAAAAAAAAAAGAAAAGGAAAAAAGGATTTTTGGGAGAGCACAATATAATGTATATTCATTGGCAATTAGAATATTTCTTGTTGGGTATGAACTGAATATAGTGCTAAAATTTGGGCTATCTTGTAGACAATGTCAGTCTTGGGATTCTTTATCACCTGTAGCTCTAGAACTTCTTACTTCCAAATATCCAACGTCTTGCTGGCAATGAACTAATTCCATGTCATATTTCATTGCGAGATGGTTTTATCGAATCTCATCATTCATGTTCTTATGTGTGTAGAAAGCCACTCAATCAGCGCAGAGTATTTGGATAGCAAGCGAATCCTTGGGTTAAAATTGCAAGTAAAAGGATTATGGGTATGTGATGACGGACACACTAGCAAAATATAGAACATAGGGATAACAGGGGAAGAGAGGAGAAGACGGAAAATGGGAAAGGTAGGAATAAGCTAGAAAGGGGAGGAAACAATATGGGCACGGGGAAGGGAAATCAGGGAAAAAGAAATACTTTTATTTCATCAGTCAAGGTTCTTAGAATGAAGACCAAGTCAACTATTTATGCTAATAATCCAAAACAAAATGCAAAATAAGGAAAAAGACAATCATTGCTAACCAATAATCTTAAGTGGGTATTTGATTATCATTCTATTTTTGAATTATAATGAGAAAATTATAATGTAGAATGAGTGGCGGGAATTTTGATTGGTATTGGAAATGTGTGGTTGTAATTGAGTAGTTATCAAATCAATAGTCGAATCAGTAGTATGCGAAATTATAATTTTGAAGTAGAATGAGAATCACCACTAATTATTATCTCCATAATAATCTCCTCCATCTTCTATAGTTATTTCTCCGTCAATATGCCAATCCTACTTTTCATTTGTTTCTTGTTGGGGGAGGTTATATATGCGTCAAGGGTGGTTTTCTAATCCTGGGTAACAAGCCTTTTATTCTAAGTAGTACACTGTGTAGCATATCCAAGTTTAAAAGCATTGCAATAGCTTGAAGGAGGTAAATTACTACAAGAGAGAGCTTCTAAATTAATAAACTCATCACATGTTTACACTATTGAAGATATAATACAATAAATAATATAAAATTGGCCTGATCTATCAGCTTCAGCTTTTAGATCAAGTGGCGTTAACAATTTAACATGGTATCACAGTAGGCAAAAGTCTTGGGTTCAAATCTCCACGCCACCCATTTAAATGAAACGTGCACATGTTAGGCTTTGATGGGAAAAAAAGATTCCGCCTACATGTGAGTGGGTGTGTTGAAGATATAATATAATAAATAATATAAAATTGGCTTGACATATGAGTTTAAGCTTTTAGATAAAGTGGCCTTAACACTTCAACATACACGTGCTATGTGGTGCCATTTTTTATACAGATGTTTCATTTGCTAATTGGAATTTGTTCCGTTTTCATTTCTACTCCTTATATTGATGCTTCCATTTTTCTATTTGGTCGCAATATGAATAGCACATAGAAAAGTCTATGTCAACAGCTTTTTGCCATCTGTTTATCAAAAAACCATAAGAAATTGTGGCTTTTACGGTTTTGATTTTCTCAAAACCAATTCTCCCTCAAACTGATTTCTATCCACACATTTAATCATTAAGATAAATTGCATGTGAACTTGTAGCTTCTCCTTCAATTTTCCCAAAAACAATTCTCATAGAATCAAAACCATACACCACCATATTAGAATCCTACCATATGTAATATTAAGAACATTGTGAAGAGTATGCTAAAATGATAAAACTCCTATTGATTTGCAAAATAATGAAGTACCTTGTGAGGATAAACGGTGGAAATTTGTAGTTGAAATGAAATAGCTATGGAAGTAGCATAGTTACATATTCTAGAGTGCCTCGAGAAGACCCTTTCATCTCCTACAACGAAACTCAATTCCTGTTCACTCTTAACTAATTCAGTAACAAATAAAAGACAAACAAATATATAAAAAAAAAAAAAAATGTAACTAGTTAGGGGTCTATTCGTACGGCGTCCCCAAACTTCACCTTGTTCTACAATACAATTCTGGGTCAAATGTGAAATTCAGAATGCAATATGATGCAATTAATTATGTAGTTAAGAGTGAGTTGATTATTGGAATGAGTTTTGAATACTTAAGGTCATAAGCATTCAATCTATTAGTAGTCAGAAGGTCATCTACGTTCAATGCATAATAGTATAAATAGAGTCCCAAAGTCATTAGTTTGTATGCACTTCTACTGAATATTGAAATTACCAAGTCTTGATCAAAGTTCTCTTAAAGTTTTTCCCAGATTTTCCTTAAATATCTTGACTCCAACGGTATTTGGAATATTCTTAGTTTCCTGGTTCTTTTGTTTAAGAATCAGTGTGCTTCACAATAGTTGAATAATGTCTTTTTACAAGAAGTGTAGCTCTTCCGATCTGTCATAGTGTAAAGTAGATATTTTAGCCTGAAAGAGTGGGTAGACTTACTGGGTCAGCCGCTTATGATTAGAATAACATCCATGCAGACTCAATTCTTGGTTGGTCTGACTTTATGGGATTTTCAATATTTCAAACGTCAAACTGAATAGAATTGATCAACACTTCAGTCTTTGTTCAAAGGTTTGGTGGTGTAAGCCTACACTGCCCTTAACGTTGGATTCCCCAATTCCATCACCCAGCTCTTCTAGACAGTTTCATTTCTCGTCGTCACCATCATTTAACACTTGAATCTTCATATTCTTGCACAACCGTGCCTTTGAATCCTTGTTTCACCTAAGACAGAAGCCATTCTCCACTTCTAGCTGAAGTTCTGAATCAATGAGATTTTTGACTGAGGGTGTGGATTTGGAAAGCGTTGGTTCTTGTTGTTGCATGATAACATGCTTGGTCAAGTAGGGCATTGGATGGGGACAATTAAGTTAAATCCCCTTAGTGGACCTTTTCATACACAATTGGTTTGAATATGTTCATGTGCCTTCGGTTTCTGGGAGGCTGCGAAAAATAAAATTTTTGACATGCAAGCCTTTTCCTGCGTTTTGACTCCTGTGAATTTTCCATAGGTTATTTCTGGTCGTCCAGAAGATGACCCATGGGTTTGGACAGTAGATATAACCAATTAGTCAAATCTTTTCCCTTGCCATGCTCTGATTTGATCATTGTGTTTTTCAATTTCTTCTGCCTGCCAAAATCCTTCTCTGAGCCTTCTTGCCTTAGTGCCAGAGACCCTGCACAACTTCTCATTGGTCGACTAATGTCTTCCCATTGTAAGTTGTAACCATGTGGGTGCCTTCCCATCAAAACTTGTAGCTGCTGCTTCAATCAATTTTTATGCTGGAGTCTGATTCATTGAAAAGTACTTTTCTATCTTACACAACTACTTCTCTACTATTTCGTTGTTAAAACCAGAATTTCGATTAGGCATTCTCAAAATTTCTGTTTTTAAATCCATTCCCTGGATCAGCTGTCCTAACTCCTCCGTTGATGTTCTTTATAGTCCTATTTGCAATTTTGTCTTTCACTAAGCTCATTTTCTGAAACAAATCCATTCTTTCTTCTACTATAAACAGCCGATCCTTCAAATTTTCTATTACCACCCTTTTCCAGATGACTAATGGTCTTATAGCAACTTTAGATAACTCTAATGGATCTGTAACTTGATGAAGTAACTAGTGAAGATAAATGGTGGAAAGTCTCAGTTGAAATGTAGTGGTAAAGAAAGCAGTGTAGTTAGTAATAGGTAGGACTCTTTCTAGGAGCTATCCTCTCCCACAATAAGACTCAACTCTTGTTAGTTTATTATTATGTTTAAAATAATAAAAAATTAACTTAGAGGAATGAATGAGGGAGAAGTGTGTAGTTCTTTGGGTACAAAATGTCTTGATTAATTTCTTCTTTGAAATGGAAATGGGAAAATAATACCCCTTCAAGTTCTGCCTAACCATTTACATTAGCCCAGCCCTTTGTTTACATGCTAAAGGAGCACAGGAAACAATTAACTAGCAAAAATAACATACCCGTAAGTTAGAGGCCTAGTGTAATCATTCTACAATATTTCCGGCATTGCAAAATGAAATCATCTGAAATTATCAAGATGAACATAAGCTGCTGCAGAATTTATGGTTTTTTGAGTAATAGAAAATTTCCACTGTAAGATAATGGCAACAGAAGATGTGTTTGTGACACTGCAATGGCAAACTAGTGGCTAAGGGTTGTGATTATGGATATGCGTAGCAACCAAAAAGAGGAAGGGGACTTTGGCCAATGGCTGAGGCTTGATTTTTTGGTAAGGAGACCCTTTTCTTGTTTCTGGTTCATCCTGGAAGGCCTTTTTCCCTGCCAGGTACGGGTATTGCATTTCCATGACTTTCCAAGAATGGACTTCCTAAACAGAGACAACCGACTTTAAATTTACGAAGTACACTAAGGTTGTGTTTGTGGTTTTTTTTTTGTTGGGGGGGGGGGGG
>CAVNYN010270809.1:0-35495 GCA_963692815.1 Nyctanthes arbor-tristis | reverse complement strand
GAGGGATTGCATGTTAGTGGCAGTTTTTCATCTGGTGTGTCGAGGAGTGCTCTGAGAGAGAGGTTTAAGGCGTTCAATGCTATGTTTGAGGAGGTGCATAAGACTCAGTCCAGTTGGTTGGTACCTGACCCTCAGCTCCGTGAGGAGCTTAGGATTTCCATATCTGATAAGGTTATTCCAGCTTATAGATCTTTCCTTGGACGGTTCAGAGGCCATATAGAAAGTGGAAGGCACCCAGAGAATTACATCAAGTATTCTGTTGAGGAGCTTGAGAATGCCGTCTTGGATTTCTTTGAGGGACACCCGGTGTCTGGTCAATTGAGGAGGAGATCCTCTTCGTAAACGGAATGGATTCAAGTGTTTCCGATTGTAATTTAGGACACCATTCTTTGAATTGTTTGTGGATCATTTGGGATTGAGGTTCTGGTTTCTCCACGATTAGCTCAGATGGGATCCCTAACCTAAGGATGAGGATATCAAGCATTGGTATAACATGCTCGAAATCTTCATAGTAGCCGTTGCCTCTATTCCAGAATGCTTCTCCCTGTAAGCATGTCTATTGTACTTTCTCAGTTTAGATTTTGTCTCATTTGTTTATACAAGTATCATTGTATTGTATTACTTATTAAATCTTCACACTCCATTATTTTTGCCTGGAAAGGATAGAATTTTAGATAAGCATGATTTTAACCCACCTCAGAACAGTTGTGCTTGGAAATGTTTGATCTAACGAAACTAAGTATCTTGTGTGGTTCCATTGATCTACCGTTTTTCTTTTTTCGACAAATCTAAGTCCATTTTTTGAGGAAATAACAATCAATCATCACAGTCGCTCTGATTTTAGAACTTCCTCTCCTATTATTACTTAATTTTATGCAGTAGATATGTACATTCCTGTGTCTGGCATTTGACCTCTAATTCTCACCTTCTATTGCTTGACTTGATGGCCAGAGAAGAATGGGTTGATTGTACTGAACACTTTGTTAGATATAGTATGTTACTCTCTAAGCAGGTAATTGGCACTTGAGTTGAATTACTTTAGATGTGATTTTCCAGATTGATCTTCCTGATTCTCATTGCAGTTTGTAGACCTTCAGTCTCAGATATTTATGGATTTACTGCCGCAAATTATATGTGTCTACACCAATCAGCATTAACTCTTTGCTGTTACTTTTGTGATGAGTAGCACCGTAGAGCTAATTTGATTAGGAAAACCATAGCTATCTGTAACCTGGGATGCGTGACTTGTAGTTTATTTTTAAGCCTCCCATCCACAATACTTCAATTTTTGTAGATATGAAGGTTATTGAAGACGATATTACTCGTCATTCTTCCAGTCTTTTGCTTAAACAGAACCTTTGTTAGGAGAACTATCCATCTTCGCACTGTTGATTAGTTGGAATCCTGTTAGGAAAATGGATATTCGATCCAAATTTTTTTTTCCTGCTCCAACTCTTACCTCATCTCATCCTGCTGGTGTGAGTATTTCTGTGCAGGACGAGTTTTGGAATCAATGAAGTCAAAATTAATCCTTGAGCTATTACAGTTTCAAGGAGGAAAACTCGGTATGATAATTAACCAGCTTAGTTATGAAGGCATCATCATATCTAGTGAACAATTCTCGACTAAATTGCATTTCAATCCTCAGCATTTTACTGTTTATGTTGATTGAACTTGAGTTTACTGTGTTCTAAGGTATCTAAAAACTTCTGCTGTTTCCCCCATATCACTTCCATGTTTTATAAAACTTGCTAGATATATTATCGGTCCGGCGAAGAGGTTACATAATTTTGATTGGAAGCTATTTGCTGCTGAGATAAACAACCAGAAAGTAGAATAATGTATGTGTACGCAATTGCTGAATGGAAGGGAGCAGCTTTGAAAAGTGCTCTATTGCTTGGTAGGCATAAGCAATGGTCGTATGGTCCAAACTACCCAAAATTGACCAGAGGAATTTTCTCTGTCAAAGCAAAAGACTTGTCTAAGTCAAATAATTTTGGGCATTAATGATAAGAGTACTGCTCTCAATTTTTTGACTCACTTTAGGGTCTGAATTTTTCATTTTTCAGCTTCGTCATAGGATTGAAGAGTCCATATATGTTTGCCTCAATCTAGAGTAACATTCCAAATATTAGAAAAGTTTCTATTTATTTTCTTTCTTCAAAAGAGAAAAAAAATGGGTCGATTATATACGCACGACTCCATCTTATGTACTCTTGTCACATGTTGTTTTCTAAAAAGCTTGATCTAGTCACCGTTTTTTATGCTTCAACTTTGCTTAAACCTACCTAGATTTGAGGAAAAAAAAAGGAAAAACTCTTGATATTTGACCTCGACACTTGTCATCTTTTACGCTTTTTAGAGCTGGTTAGGGGTTTAAAGAAAAAGCTAAGGATCTTTACTGAGTGAAAAGAGGATTGCGAAAATGCACGCTGAGTTCGCAAACCAGTATTATTTATTTCTAAAGATGTGACATTGCTCATTGGATGCTATTAAATAACATACGGCACCTAAAGGTAGGGCTCTAAAGAAGATGCCAAGATTGATAAACAGTTGATTTTTAAATGATATTAGCATAAGTCAACTTCTCCATCTAATATTTTCATTTCTTTATTTAAATAAATAAAATAAAATCGAAGTGATGTTTCCCTTAAAAAACACGAGTTGGACCAATCCAAAGAAGTAACTTTAAAATTCTCCAGAAAGTATGTGTGGTCAAAAATTTTATTTCTCATACTGATGTGCAGGGGCGGATTTAAGGGTAGTCACCCCGATTCTCGGCTGCCTCTGTTTTCGAAACAAAATCTTTCATTTTGTGCCTCTTCGAAATATATAAAAAAAAAAAAAAAACTTTTTTTAATATTTCAGTTGAAAGTTGTCAAGTTTTGATTACCCCTTTGACCGTCTTCTGACTATGCCCCAGCTCCTGTGGTAAGTTATTATTTGTCATTTAAAAGGGACTCTTTATTTTATAACACAGAGTGACGTAGTACGTCAGTATTGAGACAAGATAAGCTGTCCATGCTTGCATAATAAAATTTTGTATGGGTTGTGCCTTTTCCTTTGTTCTGTTTAAAAGGAGACAGAAACGAGGGCAAAGATTTGAAGACTTGTAGTTTAGTTTCATAAGGGAATTAAATTTTGGTTGTTTGGCATTTTTATGAAATGAGAGATGCGTCGATACACCAATCATTTTCCTACGTGTTGATAAATGAGAAAGATTTAATTTTCTTAGTAATGGGTATCAATACTTTCATATTATTTATCGCTTCGTCGTTGAATGCACGACCTTCGTATTTGTTAATCCCCGATAATATCACCATGATTGTCACCGCTGATTCAAGATGAAATAATTTTTTGTGACGTGTAAGAATTGATTGTAATCATATTACTATTCCCATTCTAGTCCATTATTACTTCCTAATGGTTTGAAAATTCAATGTAAACCAAATGAATTATGCAATATCACATCTAAATAATAAATATTAAATTCTAGAACTAGAATTGACATTTAGCTCAACTTTCTTGGTCTGAAAGAGAATCTTATGGGTTTTAATATATGTAGGCGGTTTTCAAACGGATTTCAATAGGATCGGTTAACAATACATAGAAACCTAATATAATGCCATAATAATGCATCGCAGTAAACTTCTACAAAATATTTAAAGAAAAAATATACCACCACATCTCGCCCATCCGTTATTGCTTTTGTTTTCATTCGTGCTTATGATTCAGGTAGTTATTTCTTGTGTCATTACTCATCCACAATGTTCATTAGGGGTTGCGACTTGGGTAGGTTTAGTTTCGCGCCCCTAATGATTTAAACCCAAGACCTCCCCTTTGTGGGAGGCTTGAAGATGAACAGAAGTGATGAAGTGAGAGATGCGGAAACTCCTTATTCACTAGACTTATTTTCACATAAAGTTCATCAAAATTTTAACATTAAAGAACAATATTTTCTAATAACACCTTCGCTTTATTACATATTATGCCATAAAAAAAGAAAGCTAGGAAATTAACCATATTTTTAGGAAAAAAAGTGACCAATAATTTCAAACAAATAAGATGCAAATTATCTTAACGAATAACATACCATGTAACACCTATAGTGTTCAGCTTAGATGATAATTAATGTGATATTAAATACTACAAGTGAAACTAAATGAATAAATAAATTACCCATTTGATTCAACTTTTTTTTTTTTTTTTTGAAAATTAATTCAACTTATCATTATGCTACATTGATATAGTGTTAAATACCAGTGGTACAAAAGAACACCTCTCCTAATGAAAAGTAGGTCATAAACATCAATCAAATGGCAGGAAAGATAAAACCGGATCTTATAATAATTAATAATACACAATACAGACGTAACAAACGCAATAAGTGACGAGAGGCCCTCCAATCCGCTATTAAATTCCCTAAAATTAACTTTGCCGTTTCTCTTTGTATTTCTACAAGATATTGGTGGCCACTCTAATATTCTAAAGCTCCTTGGACTGGGTTGTGTCTGATCTGATACAGAGCACTACATCGTGGTGGACAGCATTTGAACAAAATTTAACGTATTTTTTCTTCCTTGATATTGTCGGCATTTTGTCAAATCGGCCTACCATAACATACCACATTACCATAGGCTTTGCACTTCATTCAGTCTTGTCCTCTTCGGGCTCACCATGGGATACACCATTGCCACTTTCCACTGCTCTGAGCTCGGAAGGAATTTTTACATCCTTTGAGGGTCGAAAAGATGGTTTTATGAGGGTCAAAGTATCTTCCTGAACAAAGTTGTCACCGGTATCCTCAGAAGAGTAAGCATATCTGTCAAACAAAAATGAATCACACTTGAATAAGCAAACAATACATAGAAAAAAAAAAATCACAATTTGGAATATTTGATGAGATCATCGCAAAATGGATTAGAAACAAAGAAAAAAAACCTTATTCCCAAAAGAAGGGGGAAAAACTTATCCAGTATGTAAAAGATTCCCACAGCTGACATGGTAGACAGAACTATCATCAAACGGGTTTTTCAGCATTGTTTTATGTCAAAGGATGAGCCCATGCTCATAATAATGATTAAAGAGTAGTGCCATTTATCACTGTGATGATTATCATCATTAGGTGGAATAACAAATCCACTTAAATGCATCAGATCCCAACATTTTATTTGACTTACCATTTAACACCACTGAAATGTCAGGTAGGATGGTGATCATCACCGTGATGAATAGCATTATTCTTATAATGATTGAGTTCACTCCAACAGATTATATATATTTTCAAACTCTTGAGAAAAGGGCATTCTTATGAAAATGGTAGTGGAATGGTCCAGATGTAAACTGGTTAATAATTGACTCCAGATCTTGTCATTATCTCTTGCTATATATATTTTTTGCACTCTCGTCCAAGTTGAAAGATTGTGTAGATCGGAAGAGCGTCGTGTAAAGATATAGCGAAAATCAATTAACAGTCTCGCCCAAGGACCTTCGGCCAGACCAGATGCAATGATCAACGGTAGGTAACTGTGAGCATTCTAAAAGTGAATAACGGATATTTACCGCATTGAATTCTGAGATGGTGCCCAGAGAGCACAGATGATACACAGGAGAGAGAAAGACAAGACTTGCCAGAAGGCAGGGATGATCCATGCATTCGGCCACTGCTCGTTGTATGCATCGTGTGACTTGAAATAAAGCTGTAAAAACCAAATCATTAAGTATATATTACAAGAAAAATGCCATGAACCGTGGAATATAGGATCTTATCTTGGTTGACGTAGTTCGTTATCTAATTTCTCAAGTGCAATTTTGTTTCATCCCAATTTGACACCATTTTTTCTGTATATTAGTATATGTCCCTTAAATTGATGCCAAAACAAAAATGTGGACAGTGTGAACGTACAACAAAGCCTCTATCTTATGAATTGCAAACATTACCTCGTAGCAAATCCACCCAACGGACACGATAACAGTAACAGCTAATGCATTAGTAAACTTCCTGTAGATATCTAGTTTTGCAGTCATCCTTCTAGCCTGTCAAGTAAGCAAATGAAGACAATAATTTAAGTTGAGTTAATATGTAATGTTACTTTGAACCCAGATGATAGCAGTGCCTTAGTCCTATTTGCTTACTAATGTTCAACAAGAGGAAGAATAGAAAACATGAGGTACAGTTGAGAAGCAAGTACCTGAAGCTTATTCAAAGTTGAAGAGAGGGAGTTAAATATCCATAAAATGAAGAAAGCATCCAAAATTGCCACAGGAAGCACAAAGAAAAGTCTAGCCTTTCCTGAGAGGTCACTTACAGCACCAACATTCTCCACCAATTCAAGCACTTCTGATGCTATAAAGAAGGTTGTTCCAAGCATTAAAACCTTCGATGAAAGGCCACCTAGAGTAGGTCTGACGACGCCATAACCCATTGAAACCATGAGGATGATCAATCTTGAAATAGTACGTTTCACAGTTCCAAAGGTGACTGCCCATACAGTGATCCCAGTTGGTCTGACGCCAGTCTCATTGAACTTAGCATAATCAAAGTACCACAGGGCCATCTCAAACATTCCCAATGTTATTACAAGTGTAATACAATTCTGCAAGGGAATAACTTCTTTCCAAAATCTTGCATACTGGGAAAACCAGAAAATCCCAAGCACCACAAATGCAAGAGACATGAACCCATAGAAGTTCATGAGTGGTGCCATTCTACCAGGCAGGTACCCAGTGGGATTCTTCCAAATGGTTTTTCCCTCGAGAGCAACCTCCTTAAGACTTGGATCACAATGAATAAAATACAAATTGTACATTCCAGTTTTTGTGATTTGTATTGATATTGGCCGTAGAATGGTCTCTGTCTTATCAACATCAAATGATGCATCATATACTTGAGGCCAACCGGGACTATTGGTAGATGGGCGGTGAATGATTTGGCCTTGCTTACAGACACCAAGTTTTGCAAGATCTGCTGTGCAGCATATAGCCCTCTGACCCCCATAGGCTGAGCCACCAATTGTTTCTCTATCTTCCACCTCAAATAAGATTGCATGGATTAAGCCTGAGCTAAAATTTGAATTGTCCTCAGGCCTTCTGAATATGATCTTTTCAAAACTGGTTCAACAGAATATATAGGTCAGTTATTGGTTTGGAGCTTAAAATATATTAACTCAAACTATTATAGTCTTTCAAGAGATATATATCAGGAAAAGCAATTATCCCTAATGGAAATCAGAATACTAATATTATGGTGAACTCGCAACTTCAAACTTCTTGATCTCGTAACAAAAGCTACCTGTTTATTGTTATGATTTTTTAAATTAAAATTTTCCTGTTACAAAATTTCATAAATTAATGTTCATTTGTAAGGTCTCCATTAGTCATTTTATATCAGAATCTTGGATATTATTGTTATCAAACTATCATCTAAACATTTTATGTTGAGAAGTTTGAGTGCTTACACCGAAAGAAAAAGATTAAGAAAATGATTTTCTCTTAAGTTCAATGCTCATAACAGGCATCCACTGAACCACCCAAAACAATGGACTAGTAGTTGCTCAAATGAAGTGTTATTATTAAGCCAAAGCAATAGTATTCTGACACCCCTGTCCTTAATTAGACCAGTAAAAAAACACATTCTGTGTGCACATCTTTCCACAAAAATTTAGAGAGCTCAGTTAGAATTCAATCCCATCTATACAACCAGAAATGCTTCAAAATTTCTCAATAAACAATCCTCAAGATATCCTCTTACAAACAATAACCAGCATTCGCAAGATCTAGTCCACTGCCAATAAATTCGTCTCACTCAAATTTTAAACATCGATTTAAATTTTCAATCAGATCTCAACAAGCTAGACTAAACTAAGCAGTTCCTAGTACAAATTCATGGACTGGAAAATCAGGCTCAAATCAGATCTCAGCAAGCTAGACTAACTAAGAAGATCCTAGTACAAATTCATCGACTGGAAAATCAGGCAATTTGATTCTAGAAAATCTTAATGATATACAAATTCAGTACAAAATAGAAAAATACAATCAACATTCACCGGATAAAAGAGACTGCAGGGGAAGATTCGTTGACGCTAGGAGCAGAAGAGTAAATTCCCTCGCTACCACCGTGAACCACGAAGGCATTGCCCTTTCTCACGAACTTCTCCCCAAAATATTCATGTACCGAAGCTTCAATGCTCCCAAAGAGTAGCACCACCGACAGAAAAAGCGGTGCAACTCCGTAATCCACACTCAACATTGCTGTTCTCTGACTCACTTCAACTCACTGCGTGTCGGTTAGCACCGCAACAGAAAAGTGGAAAAAGACCGACGAAGGTGCAAAAGAGGCGACCATTATCGTATGAAGTCTGTAAAATATACTCCCTCCCTCCCCCTAACAAAGATCTCGTTTCATCCGTCACATAAAAATAAGCCACTTATTAAATAAAGTATACATTTAATTTTTTATTTCTATATTTTATCCCTAATTAATCATCTATATTAACTATCAATGTAATTCAATATTAATGATACAAGAAGATATAAATAGAAAATACATATAAAATCAATTGTCTCAACTATATTAACAAACATTTCTTAATTCGTGTGAAATTAACTACTAGCCTATTTTTGTGAGACGAATGGAGTAAAATATTCCCCCGCCCCCCCAAGGGGAAAAAATGAGCAATGCTACATGTATCAGTGTATGACAGGACATATAATAAATTGTATAAAAATATGTTTGGTATGATCTCGTATTCTTGTTAATTTACCCATCACATTATTTTTTTTTTTAAATTAACAGTTATCACGTAGACTATATGTGTATTTATACAATTTGTTATATGTTTCTATTGTATGAACTATATTTTATAAAAAGAAAGTATTGAATTATTATTATACTGTCTGAATCTAATGGTATTCTATTGTAATTAATATTAGAGGTGAAATGATAAATCGTCAGACGTCTAATGTCACAAACCACGTGACTATGCACACTATGTGAAAGAAATCACTTCTTTACACATCACGTAAGCGTGTGGCGTTAAAACAAAACTCAAAATATAGAGATTGAATAATGAAAAATTAGATGATAAAGAAATTTGGACCTAGCTAGGGAGAGGGATGGAAGAGACAAACAAGACATTTGACCTTTTTCGGATGACTAGAAAATTTCCCTAATAGGCGGTTATTAAAATGTTTAGAAGAAAATAAATGCAGTAATAATAATGATCTAATATAAGGCTAATTATATCCTCGACAGATATTTTATTTGGTACACTACATTTTAATTGCACTAAGTGTCTTCATCTTTATTTATTACTACAATTATCTCCCTCACTTATTTATTTTTTTCACAATTGATCTTTATTAATTAGCATACTTGCTTTATAAAAAATGACTTAAATGTAGAAGATTATATTAGTGTGTTCAAAGTTTATACATATATTTTGCATTTCAATATTCGATATTATTTATTTCTTAGAAAATGTTAGACATAAATAAATTTTTTGACACTTACTTTAAAAAATTTTTGAATAGTAACTTTTAGTATAGAAAATTTTATCGCCAATGAAAAATTAATGATAAAATTACATAAAGGAAAAGTTAACGATACAATTAGATAATTAAGAAAACATTAAGGACCTTTTAAATAATTAAAATATGGTGCTCTAAATAAAAATCATAATGCGAATACAATTATCTAATACTAAATGTCGGGCGATATAATGCAACCAAACACTGATATGGCGTGACAGATGCTTAGGGCATGATGTCATGTGTTAGATGGTACCACATTAGCATCTGACACCATTTTAAAGTCACACATCTAATATTAGATTATTTTCCATAAAATATGTGTATAAAAATAAGCTGTAAGTCCGTTTTTGTGCTTTCTTACAATTATTTCGTCAAAATAATGTTATTCATGACCATCAATGATGATCACCGTCTTATATATCAGTACATTAACATCTAATACAAGTCAAATAAAATGCAAATACATGTTATCAATTCAAATAGAAAATAGTGATCAATAAAATAGTGTCAGTCCTACTATGCGTGCCATTTGAAAGTCTCTTGCTATATAAATATATATATTTATTTATTTAAATTACAAAAAGAATTGTAGAGGTGAGGAATTAAACCTTCTTCAAGGAACCAAATTGAATGAGTTTTGGCTTTTGTTTCGGTTTTTCTAGAGTCTATAGTTTTATTTATAATTAAGCCTGCTTCTTTTCCATTTATATATAATATATATATATATTTATTTATTATTATTATTATTATTATTATTATTATTTTGGTTTTTTTAGGCAGGGAGTCAACATTAACCAGTCTATCAAGTATCAACTTTGATGTTTGATAGAAAAAGGCGAAAAAAAATGGATATTCGCCAGTTTTATGAAAAATAAAAACTTAGGGAGGAATGAGACTTGTTTGCCACGAAAATGGGATCAAACTATGGTTAAGAACTGATAAAACTTAATTCCATTTCTGTTTGGGTCAAAAACTCAAGGCACGACAAAGAATCGGAAAGACTTCAAGAATCTCTCGGTCATGTCAAAGATTTCAAGAACCGAAAAGCTCGCACTAGATGAACGACTAACGAATACCGCAAGAGGCTTACATTGATTTCTACCACTTTGAGCCGAGCAGATGCATTGTAAATACAGACCAACACACCATCTTTCAGCAAGCATATAACAGTAATGGAAATAAAAATGAAACGAGAAACTTCAGGTGCTACTTCAAGCAATTAAAATTCCAAGCCCTAACTGTTTATACATTCAGTCAGCCAGCTGGACAAAACCCAAAATCCTTCCAAAACAAAATAATATGGAAGGACTCAAGATATTTTGACCATTCATTATCACAGTTTCTTTTTATGTATGATGATACGGGCACCTTCTACGGAGAACTATGAATGTTGAAAAACAAGATAGAACTTAAAATGAACCTCGAGTTCTGCTATATTTCTAACATGCTTCAAACCGCGATAATATTTGCGGAAGTCCAGGGAAGAGCTTCGTGCAAAATGCAGAAATGGATGTCACCAACGAGTTCAATCCATATCAAGGAAATCCATTCTCTTATTCATGGTACCCTTGAGTTCAGAAGCCTCCCTTTCTGCCTTCTGTGCCTGATCAGAGTAGAGGACCGATATGAGTAAGATACTAAACTGTTCCAATAAACAACTCTATCAGTGCCAATGGAATGCTGAAACCTTTAGATTCTGTTTCTTATGTAGTAGCTCAAGATTATCGTATTGCCCTTTCAAGAGATCGGACAAATATTCCACTTTTATGACTTGCCACAAGAAGCACAGAAATAAAAGTCTCAAAAAATATGAGCCTAACGAACTTTACATTTTCATGAGTTTTATTTTTGAAAGAGGAAAGAAAGGAAGGAAAAGATCCGAGTCAGGGGCATCAAGAAAAGGCTTAGATAAAATGTCTACACCATCTCACCAGCTGATCTGTCTGATCATCTCAAAAGCAAGGAATCGAACAATATCTGAGCCATAGACCCATCTGAGCCATAGACCCAAGTGCATATGCAGAGTTGGGGTTCAAATATACACAGAAAATTTGAGTGCTAAATGGCCAAACGAAAGGTAAGATAAAAGTTCAACCCTGAACATATGATGCAGCATGACTTTTCATTTCTCAGTAGAAATTACTTTGGCTTTACAGCTTATACACTAAGGAATTGACTTTAACAGAAAAAGTTTACCATCCAAAACATGTCTGAAATAAAGGAGTTCTTGTTTATTTCTTAGTGAATGCTATTTGTCAACAGAGTCGGAAAACAATAAACAGTCTATTACATTTACATATGCACACTAGGCATTTTCTAAGAAGAAAGTTGGAGAGAAGTCAGCAAAAACATAACTAAAGTTATTTAAAGCAAGAAGGATCCCTAGTTCAATTCAACCCCAAAACAAGGTAAAATAAATTTGAATAGTGCAAGTGATTTGCCATGACAATCAGGCAAGCTGAAACTTTTTGATTAAAATGTTCATAGTTGAACAGAAAATAATTACCCTTTTATCTCTGCTTCCGATACCCGAGTCATATGTGGAGGAAGTTCCTCTTTCTCCAAGTCCTAAGACGTCACAGCAAATCATCTAAGAAACAAACAGAAGCTTGATAGCAATAATGAAAAAGAAAAGCAACACATACCAGCTCACCAATCAAGACAACATTTTCCCCGCGGATTACATATAGACCTAATAAGATGTCACAATACAAATCACCAACAATTACGCGCTCACATGCACCTTCTAGAACAGCATTGGCTACATAAGAGATAATTAAACTTTGTCAGTCCAGCCAATGGTTAATGCATGGTTAGAGTAAAAATATGTAAGAGATATGTCAAAATAATTACCAAACTGATCAAAAGAACGAAGAGTCCCCAGTAATTTTCTTCCATCTCTTAGCAATACAAGGAGTTTCTCTGGGGACGAAAAACAGAAGTTTTAGCGCAAAATAGATACTGCCCACATACTTAAAACCAATTAGTCTAAGCCAGTAAAGCTATAATGAGAAACATATTATGACTTGCATATGCAATAACCTTCTCAAGTATCAAAATTTTCAAGTAAAAGACCTAGCAATCTCTTGGCATGCATAGAATTAACAGTATTCAAACACATACACCAAAGACTATGACAGGCACTATAAGTGTAATAAATACCAACCTGATTCAATTCAATTCAAAGACTTACAATCACTTCACATTATGATTGATGTGAGGCAGTGAGGGCACTTAATAAGCTAACCATACACAAAATGAAGTAAGCGGAAGCCAAAAGAAGATTATTCCTATTTAAAAACGTCTTTTATCTGGCTTTTCTTATCAATACCCTTGTAGCATCAAGGAATAACTATCGGCTAGATCACATCGTGGAGACCAGGGTCAACTTGATGGTTTTGCAGGATGCCACTTAATCAAGAAATAAAGATGATTTCAATGTTTGTGATCTCAAGATTGTCTGTTTCCTTGAGCATGGTAAAAGAAGAGGAGGAAAGAGAGAGGGGAAAAGGGGGGATTATAGATCGCCTGAATACCCTTTATAGGACAAAATTTTACAGCAACCTTAGTGCATGAGTGAATTTCCCAATGTAACCCTAAACACTTGAAAAATTTTTGTTCCACGGCTCCTGTTTTCCACCCACAGAAACCTTACCGTGAAGGTCAAGGCCTCAAAGCACAGCTGAGGGGAAAACTGTATTGTCTAACTAGGCTTCCAGACAAACAGCAAGCACATATAGAATACCATAATACAAAAGAGAAATAAGATATGAAGCAATCTGTCTACATTTTTCAGGAATCAAATCTTGCCAACAAGAGATACACATCAAACCAATGCCAGAGGCAAATAGATTTCACACTTTTGGTTATTATGATAGAAATAAGGCATCAATCGAAGAGGCACTGAAAGATAAGAAAAGGAAAGGGGCGTAATTGTAATTTCATCACTTCGCGGGACAAGGGAGACAGAGCTCTTCCGATCTCCTGTGTGTCATCCCCTTATCGGTATTCCGAGCTAAGAAAATATAATTGAATATTCTATTGTCAGCTGGCAAAAGATCCATGCTATTAGTCTTTTCATTAAATTAAATTCTTAATGAGGGCAATAAATTGGAAGAAAAACATTCATGGAAGGTCTGACTTGTGAGAAGATATAACCAATGAAACAGTTTTTCAGACTTCAGATACCATATACTTTCCAAATGTTAAAGTTATATTGTGATGACTTACTCCTAGTGACATGAAAGACATCATATTACTCAATGCAAGAACAACATTTAGTGCTCAAAACAAAACTCAGGAGTACAATACAAGTCAACAAAACTGACAAAGTGTTTGGCAACTCACTGAGATTATAATCTAGATTATAATCTACCACATAACATCATTTCATTGGTTTTACTTTTTTCAAAAAGGTCAAAAAATAAAAGTCAAGCCATAATTGTTTAATTTTTACAAAAAAACAACTAATAAAATGATGCCTCGTAGTAGATTATAATCTAGATTATAATCCACATTCTAGCCACACTTTGTGAATTTACTTTGCCAACTCAATTATAATTCATCATACTAATGTAGACTGTTCATCACGGAAACCATTATCTTATCATATTTTTTCCTACATGGTTTGATATCAAAAGAGTCAAAATAATAAAGCACAAAAAAGGCACAGCCAAATTTCTTGATAGCAGAGCAATTTAAGGAAAAAAACCTCCTCAAATAAGAAAACCAGAAAAGAACTATTCAGAAACATGAATTTGTTACCATTTACATACAGGCTTACTCATAAAAACAGATCAAAAGTCACATTCACTCATTATATCAAACTTCATTCTGAACACAACCCCAGTGCAAAACCCATTAACGAAAAAGGGGGGAAAAAGGGAAATAATAAACTAAAGTCAATTCAGTAACATAAATCTGCTTAATTTTTGCAAAAAGACCTACATAACAAAACCAATTGTCTTCGAGAACCATTGCAAAAATTCCAAGAACAAATTTTTACTCAAATTTCAAGAAACTGTCCAATTGCCATACAACAGAATAATAAAAAGAAAAATTTATAATAGAGAAAATAAAACTTACTGTCAAGGTAGCTAGCAAGAGAAGTAGAGAGGTAAATATCTTCCGGCCCTGCCCAAGACATTATGAGTAGCTCAAATCAAGACTTCAACTTTTTCGGTTTCCCAGGAAACCCACAAAAATATCCGCCAATTTCGAAGAAAGAAATTGCATTGGCAGCTCAGATTTGTCCAGTTAACAGCGTCCAGTACCCCAAACTTCACTTCTTGATCAAGAAAAATATTTTCAAAAATGAACTTATCTAGCACAAAACCCCGATTCAAGAAAACAGAATAAGGGAATCAATTATATACGAAGGGATTTGGTTTTGACTTTCTGCGAAAGTTCAGATCTGAAAACCCTAATCTCAGTGTGTATTGCATCGGCCATCCGCAATCGGGGTCGATTGTGGAGCCAAAAACATGCGACTTACGAGAATGCGGTGACTTCTTGTGTGGTTTAAAGGTCATTCTCTTCTCTTTCGCAAATTGCAGAAACAGTCTCCAATCTATTGAGTTAGTAGCAAATGGGTCACCAGTACTATTATATTATACTAAAGTCCTAAACCTATCATTTTCACTGCATCATGGTCCTTAATTGACGGATCAAAATAGAATGGAATAAGCTTAAAGTAACTAGTATATAGCTTGAGCAGTGAATTTGACTAGGATCACTTACAGTTGGAAGAAGAATGGGGAAGAACGAGAATTTGAGAAGAAAATGAGAGGAGAGTGACATATAGAACTAATTTTTTTGTCATTGTAGGGGAAAAAACCTTCATACAATCAATAACAATCAATTGCATAAAAGAAAAACAATAATTTTTGAAAGACATTCTTATATGATATTAATAAGTGACATACTTAATTGACTACCCTAAATTAGATATTTGTGGGCTTTCAGACTTACCATTTACATATAAATAACCAATCTGGAATGACTAACTAAGTCATATCATTTATATTCATATCAGAAAAACATATCTCCGTAGAAAAAATTATCAAAAGATATTGTGCAAGTTTTCTCTACTTCAAATTTTGCTCAAAAGTTGTTCAATAGGTCTTTTCTTCAAATCAATTTTTTTTTCATTTCTTAAAATAAAATAAAATGTTGCCCCCAGAAGTTACTTTGTAGATTAGCCTTTAATCTCTCATAACTCGACGGCAATGGGATGTTTTGTGAAATTATTTTGCCGTCCTGCCTTGCGCCTTGCCAATTTTTCAGGATAAGGTGATTTTTTTAGCTCATTTAGAGCAAAGTCCCTTCAATTTTGGTTTGATTTAGGATTTTATTTTTCCCATTCCAACATAACTCTTCACCACAAGTTTTCCAAAAAAATTATTAAAAAGAAAAGAAGGAAAAGAAAAATGAAATTTTTTCCCAATCAAGCTATATTTCATGTCCTTGCAAGCCCCAAGGTTTCAATTCTCTAGTTTGTCTTAAAGTGATTTTTGAATTGAAGAAGTGTGTTAAAAGCACAGTAAGAGCTTCTCAAGACTATGCACATTTTTAGTTCCAATCGGAATACCGACATATCCACTCAATCACCATCCCATTCAGTTTAAAAGAAATCATAGCAAGATAGATTATTGAATATATCTACCTCACATCCTGGGAGGGGGTTCAGAATTATTTTTTCTGTATTATTCCTTGTTTTAATTAATTAGCCCCGGGGACGAATGACACGGTTCATAAGGTCACAGCACTTACATAACTCGGTTGCTGAGTCTGCTTGTTAATCATTATTTGTCAATTTGTTAGTTTGTAGTTAGTAAAAGATTCTTTCTTTTCTTTCTCTTTTTCGCTTCTTTGGTGTTGATGCATATGAATTGTACACTCCGACTCAATAATCCAATGAGAATGTCATAAATGATAATTCAGAAGCTTAGTTCTTTTCTCTCTCAAAAATTCAGTATCTGTTACCTCTATTGTAAAAAAGGACTCCATATTACATTATGTTCTATACAAATCAAGCCAATAAAAACAAAAAAGATTATGACTTTACTAAACATTTAATGTATCTCATTATAGTGAGTTCTACTTATAGTCATACGATTTTACAGTGGATGATGGGGATTAATCCAATCAAATGGCCAAAAATTTACCCCCAAAGTTAGCAATAGAGAACATTTCATCCTCTCTTTAGGGTGTTTTTCATAAGAGACTTTAGTCTTCTCTTCAAAGTGTAAAGCAAATGTACACCGTAGTTGGCAATGTTCTCTAATGATTTAGACTTTCGTAAACTTCCTTGAAAACTCTCAAAACCATGTAAGTTGAGTCCTGGTCATTTAACCTTTGACCCGTTGCATGCTTTAGCCCATTGCCCAGTTTTTCTATGGAACTAAATCGGGCTCCTGTATGGAGCTCGATCTACCTCCATAGAAATCAGTGCCCCTTGCATCCACACATTAGCACTTGGTTTTATCTAGACGAGTAAGCCCTTCAACTCAAGCCCGAAATCAAAGGATGTAATTTTCATATTTCTTTTCAGGGAAGTTTCATAAACTCACAAACTAAATACCATGAAATGCAAATCTTGTTAAATTCAAATAAAAGTCCGTTCATTAGGAAACAACCCAAAATTAACCTATTCCTACATCCAGATTTGATCACAAAAGAAAATTGTCATTGGCTCAAAAATCCAACTCTCCTTTAAAAAAAACAAAATAAAACAAAATAAAAGTAGTGATTTGAACTCTTAAAGCACCCTGTTGATTCCAAAATTTACACCTTGACCTTAACAATGTAAATTTACACGCAGGAAAGAAGAAGTAGACCAAAATATTTGAATTTTTCTAAATAAACTTAGGATGAAATCTTGTGGAGGGGTTGGGAGAATTTATGATGGAGATAAACAACACAAAGACAAGAGAAGAGATTTTGTGGGGATGAAGAGTTGATGCTTTTTGCATTGCTCCCTTTCTATTTATACTAGTAAATCATTGGTATATAATGATTACAAATATTTAATGTCATTTGACACTTGGAACACAAACTGTCACTTACCCAACCTGAGTACAAAAACTTAAGTACAAAATACAGCTTTTCATTTAATGATCTTGTGCTTACAGTAGTACTTTGACGATAAAGACTTAAGTACAAAATATAGTTTTTCATTTAATGATCTTGTTCTAACAGTACTTTGGTGATAAAGTGCTGCAAGTGAGTTCGAGAAGATAAGATTACAAGTTGACGCTGGTTGTCCCTTAACCATCAAGGTAGGACGGTTAACGATGATTAGCTCACCGTGTCCGTACCTACGCGACCTCCCGACCTTGGGCCCACGTCACTGTCCCGATAGCATGTGCCAGTTCGTTGCCTGAGAGATCGCTACCTGCCCTGACACGTGGAGGGGCCGGTTGACCAAAGAATTGAGTACTAGCACACCCTATAAAACTAATGACCTTTTCAAACACTCTTCGAAACTCACTGGCAGCTCAATAAACAGAGCAGATGTGTCTAAATAAGATGTCCATCGACAAGAACAGTTGAACGAATGAAGTACCATTCAGAATAAGAATGTAGAGAAAAATGTTTTGCCTTAAAGAAAATTTTGATCTTCAGCGTATTACAGAATATTACATAACATGTATTGTATCTATCTTCTGTCAATATAGATACAACCATGAAAAAAGTGGGAAGGGTCCTTCCCAAAAAAAGGAAAAATAATTTCCATTGTACAATTTATGATCACTTCATAAGCCACCCTTTTCGTTGATATCTCTGTATAAAGAATTTAACCAGGCCATAATCCAGTAAGTGTACTCAAGACATTGCAAATAGAATGATAACAACCGTGGGGCTTGTTTAAATCTCAAGAACAATATCTGCAAAACCCGATTTATTTCTTGTCAATGCCATTGAAAATTACTAGGGATCAGATATGCTAAGCTTCATTTTATGTACTTACATTCAGAATCAGTTTTGTCCCATTTAGATCCCTCGCATCTTTTCTCCCGCTCTTCATCTTGATTTTCTGCATTCCTGTTATCCCTTAAATATTTCTTTGTTGAGGATGTTCGACAAGGATTTTGAGGGTACATCTTCTTGGCCAACATTGTCCTCATAAGCTGTAAATCATGATAAAAGCAAATTGTTAGGAATACTGCTAAACAAAAGTCTAAGGATGGAAGGATTCTAGGTAAACTGCATCTAACTAGTTGTCCATTATTTACTCAATCAGTTATTCAATTAGGCTTCATTAAGTATAATCCTAGTATATATCAAATATTAGTGAATAATTTCTCAAATTCAACGGTTTAAGGCTACAAAATTGCAATTAAGATTGTAATTAACAGGGGAATATAGATTATTAGGTACATGTATTGAAACACATGGGACTAATGAGTCAAGAATATTGTCTGGTTACCTTCTCCATTCGTGATTCGGGAAATGGATCTCGAAGACTGGGAGTTGGTACAAAGCCACTTCTGCAAGCAAACATTTTCTTGAGAAGGAACGTTACTGATTTCTTGCCAATCGCTTTCTTCTTCTTTTCACAAACATCTTTGCATCTTCCGAGGATTATTCTAATAGTTCGATCAATTTCTTCTTCATCTTTATCATCTGAATTGGTGCTCATGCTGAATCTATTAGAAATTGTACGATCTACTTCCAAGCTTGATGGGCAGTTGAGGAATCTATCTAATGGCAGATCGTTAATTGGTTCTTCAGCTTTTGGTTTTCGATTTAGGAGTTTCTTCAACTCCTTCTGCAACTTTCCAACTTCTTCTGCAGTGAATTCTGAAAAATCTGGAGAGGAACATTGCTCCTCTGGAAGGATTTCATTTTCTGGATTTTGTGCAACTTGGCTCTCTTGATTTTCCTTAAGATCTGTGTTGCCAAAAGTTCCAATTGCAAGCAATCCATGAGGCCAGTCACTGAATTCTTCCTTGGGAGGTTCTTTCTTTGTTTGATCTGCAGGAAATTAAGATATGAAATCAATAAACAAGAACATGAGTTCCATGTAATAACCTAAATTAATTGGTATAATCTCTAGGTATATACACTAATATGGCAGAATCTAATAGTAGCTTTATAAATTTTTTTCCTATTCGAGAAGCCTATTTGTTTAAAACAAAAATATTCTGTATGCATCTGACTATGAAACATTAACTGCATTTTCTTGGAGCATAAAATGATCTTTGATTTAATGTTCTCAAGTGGAAACTTAAGAATTTGATTCCTCTAAATTAATGTTTGGCTCAAGCACAAAATTATTTAACCTATCAAGAAAACTTATGCAAGACCAAGGAAGCTTTTGTGTATGATACACTCCTACTAGGATTTCTGTTGTGGATCTTATTGGAGTAAATTCTACACTAACATCCAATGAAGATAATCCAAGTAATTGATCATACCATACGAGGTTTTATATGACTGCATGGAGATAAACTGAATAAAGTTGTCGACTAGGCCATATAATAAATACAAAAATATGAAAGGAGAAACAAGTTCTTTCTTTTATCAACGGGGAGCCATGTTACACGGAGTCTCATGCACGCTTTATGTCTTCATGCCAAACCTTAACGGATTTCTTCATTTCTTGTGCATCCTTTGGATCCATGATCGTTTCCAACTAATAGTAAAGAAGCTCTTTCAATCTTAATCAGATTGATTGATTTTGACATACGAGAACAGGTTAGAAAGTGCATGTTTATAGAACTGAATTACAATTATCTAATCCTCAGGTTTCCTCTCAAGTACCCTCAAAGTTCACCTACCTCTTCAAATTAACTGCTACAAGCCATCACTGACCAAGGAAAAAGGAGTATATTACTAATAAGTTTATCTCCATAAAAAAGTCTAGCAAACATTAGATCATTAACCAACACTTGCATACATAAGACTAACTCACATCCAAAACTAGGAAAAGAAGAAACAGAAAAATAAGATAACATACTGTTGGCAGGAACCGCGCTTGGCTTTTTATTCCCTTGTCCTCCATTGAGCTTGTTTTGCATCCAGTTGAAGAACTGCAGCCAAACACACCAAAACCATTTAGTAACAACATATACATAATGTATGCTAAGGAAACAAGACATATCCCTCAATGTTTCTCACCTTCATTTCCAAAGAACAGGATTAACAACACAATCGCCAGAAAATTCAGGAAGGCCTTTGGGAATTAATGGTGGTGTTGTGTGGTGTAATTGAAAAAAGTCTGGTGCTCAAAAAGCAGATCCTAGGAACCAATAGTATTTAAGCATTGGAACTATTTTTGCATTGGAACTAATAAATAAAGATTAATATGTTAGGAAAACCATGGCCAAGCTGAGCAGCTTTTCTATTGGTTCTAGTTTCTAAATAGTGCTCTTTTAGACAATTAGGATCCCCTTGCCAAATACCATTCCCCTTAACTCAATCAACCTTGTATACAGCTCACCATCAACAAAAATCCCTTTGCATAAAAACTTTCTCTAATCTCTTTTATAATAACATTTTTTCTTGAGCTTAGTAACACAAGTAGACAGGCCCACCACCGATATATTTTAAATAGGGTCCGAGAACTGTAAATTTTTTCTTATAGTTCGATTAACACGAACAAGAAGCAAGTATCATAATCTTAACAACTCCGTGGATCCATCGTGAGGTACTACATGTATTTTTTTTGAAAGGGGTGGGTACTACAGTTATAAAAGACCCTAAATCAAATGGAATAAACAATATAAACAATCCCAATACCAATCTAAAGGCAGAGAGTTAAACACATGGGTGAAGAAGGAATTTGGAGCCTTCTCTACGTGACAAATGCTAAATGAGGAGTCGTGGCACTGCTTTAATCCATGAGATTAAGAACGCTAAAATTGAGGCATCCATTATTTACCAAATTTTAACTTCAATCTCGAATGGGGAATTCTCAGGAGGTCATAGAATTAGCACCAGACTAATTCCTAATCGCTTATATAATCACCACTAAGTAATTAAAGAATAGACTAACCCAGAAAATTACATCCATCATAATTGAACTGTAAAAATAGGTTTAAAAAATAACCCAAAACTTCCAATTCATACACAATTACGAGGTCGAGGAGAATATATAAGATTTGAAGAAAAACAGGAAGCTTCAAACCGCTACTTGATCGCTATCGCACCCTCAAATGATTACATATCCTTGTTCGCATCTTTCTCAATTAGAGCACTAACAGGGGAAATAACCACCCTTGAAGAAGGCTACCCATTTCCCCTTCCCTCCCCCATCCATAAAAATTCTCACAAACAAAATATCTCACCACGCTCTCTCTTTTATGATCAAAATTAAACATATTGTTGAATCTCAAATGGAAATTTTGAAAATGTGCAAACATGAGGGGGAAAAATGCAAATTATAGAAAAATGAGCAAGAATGAGAAAATCAAGTCAAAAGTAAGAGTTCAAAGCAATAGATTTCAATGGTTATGTATATTATTAGTATTAATATAAATAAAACAATGAAACACATGCATAAATTGAGTATATATTAATCTAAATGAAACAATGAATACGTACATGAATTGAATACACATTAATTAAATGAAACAATGGAATACATACATTCATGAAAAGGCTAAAGCAATTTGATATATGAAATTTTGTTCAAACGTCTTGCGGTGTTATGCCGCTTGGCGTCCTATGTGGATTGTCAATGTGATATGACCATGTCATGTGTGCGTGTGGTAGCATAACACCGTCAAAACGTCTAATGTTTGAGTAAGACTACATCGAAGGCTTGAAAAAACCTGAAAACTATACCTACCCCCCCCCCCCGGCATTCTTCCCACGTCTATTATTTATAAATAAATTTCTCCCCCTAATTTTTTAGTGTTTCTATAGAGTTTATTTATGGTATCTAATGGATTATGTGACAAACTCCTATTGGACACATTTGAGGCCTATAGAATACATGCCTAATTTTTCTCCTCTTTGCTTTCTACCCTTGCTTTTTTTCTTTTCCAACATACTTGCTTATTTTGTTGTTTTTAATTGGACGCATAATATTTTGTTGTTTTTAACTATTTGCAGTGTAAGAGAAAACTAAAAATACTGAAAATGAAGAAAAAATCCATGCTAAAAATACTGAAAATAAAAAAAATCATTTTTTCTTTGATTAAAAAAATTCATTTTTTCTTAAATTATTCTCAAAATACAGAATTAAAAATGAATTAGAAACTACGTCAAAAAATAATTAAAAACTAAAAATTAAAAACTAAAATACAAAGCCAATCCCCCCCCCCAAAAAAAAAAAAAAAAACTAAAATACAAAGGGAACTCATCCTTAATCCCCAAGACCAAATATAATATAACTGAAAAATATAATATAACTGAAAACATAGTTTAAATCGGGTTTGATTTAAATTTTTACCATACGACATTATTTTATTTGTTTTTTTTCAAAAATGTAAAAATTGGTGTACTCATGTCTCATTTGATTGTGATTAAAATTGTATACATAAGAGAACTTATTAAACAGGTAGTAAGTGCATTTCTAATATTGGGGTTGAGTTTTTTCTCCAACAAAACCAAATAATGTACAAAGTCGGAACCCCAGGGGTGCCATTTGAAGGGTGAAAAAAATCCATTTAATGGAGCAAATTTAGCAACAAATTTAGAAAATTTCTCCTCCAATTCTTGATCCGACAAATGATATACGAACTAATAGTATTCCGCTACCCCGCCACATGTCCAATTTTCATTTTATAGCCAAATAATTATTATATAAAAGGTGAAAATTTTGAATTTTGTGGCAAATGAAAAATTAAATAGAAGCAAAATTTATTTTCTATATGTAACAAAACAAATGAGATTTCAATTTATATTTTCACGTATATATATGTACAATTCGAAAGTTGTTTAAAAAATATAAACGATGACGTTAAATCCACAACGGCCGCCAACGTTCTCATAGAAATAGTAGGCACGAGTTATCTTTGAGTATAAATATATTATAATGCATGGTAGAAAAACTCAAAAACCTACACCCATATTTTCCCACTAAGTTTTCTCTTATACATTATTTGAAAATGGGGTTTTTCCGATCTAATGTTTTCCGCTTGGCTTTTTAACTCCAACATTAGAAGTGCTCTAAGATCACATAAGCGGTAGAAATAATTTACGACGTTAATTATGAGGAAAGCACCACTGATGCTCTCTAATCGCATGAAGAAATTATTATACAACTTTTTGTAGCAGAGTATATTCGTACTCCCTCTGGTGGAAAAAAAAAAGAAAAGAAGAAGGACAAACGAGTGTGTTCGTTCTCATATTAAGGCGAGTCTGAATAGGATAAATTAATTTATAGTAAACCCATTATATATGACGATAGCAATAATAATATACTAATATACGATTTTTGCCTCTCGTACGTAGGCCCAGTTGTTTGTTTATTTATGTTGCTAACTCAACGCCATGCATTCATGTGTAATAATTGTTGTCGAATGGAAGGTCATATGTATGTATCTTAAAATGATTTACTCTATGAGAAATCAAATTATTATTATGACACAACAATCATAATAAAAATATAACTCAAATTGTACTAAAAAAAGTAGTATATTGGCCCCATCGGGCTCTAACGTGATGACATCAACCCCGAGATAAGAACATGCAGTTTCATTCACCTGTTTTCACATTAGACATGTATTAATACATTCACCACTTATATGATGGCACTACAAACGGAATTTTAAGAACTATAAGATGAATTCAGCCATGTAATGTAATCGTATGAGTTATGTATGCACATTTTTACTTGTCTTATTATGAGCAGCTGAATGGAATTGTGTTCTAATATATAGTACTACAAGACGATTGGTGGTAAGTATCAGTTCATAGCATAATTATATGATATAAGTTAAATCAAGCAGCTCATATGTACTTGCCTCTAACTTCATTTATCATTTAATTATGTATATATATAATTATATATATATATATTTGCTATTTATTGATACCCAACAATATTAGTGATACCTAACATTATAATGCATTGCGATGTGACTAGTAGAGCTAGAGCTTGAGTTTTGGTTCTACTCTCCTTAGATAATTAGCACTTTGAATATTCAAAAATAACTTAATCATGAGAATAAAAGCTACCGTTCACAAATTATATTTATTTAAAAACAGAATTTGTTTAAAACAATCACATCCATCTATCTCATAGAACTCACGTGTACTATATAAATCTCCACTATTTATTTCCATACAAATCATTTCAACTTTTAAATAGAAAAGATTTGTGAACGCGAACAAGATAACTATTTTAACTTTAGTTTTTTAACCTAACTTACGTATAAACACTACCATTTTTTAAAAAAAAGACAATGATAATAGTTACACATACAGCAAAATGAATGGTTACGACACTGGAGATACAACACTTGTGGATTGGAGGTTAAGCCACATTTTTTCCCTAGCTTATTATAACTTTGTATTTTCATTTGAATAGTAGTTTGACACGAATTTTTCTAAAGAGGCGCGTCGGTTCCTTAAAAAAATTGAGTTTTACACCCTCCAAAGAAAAGTTATTTAGAACTTGTTCTAGGGATAGAAAGTTGATTTATAGAAGTACTTTATTACAAAATAAATAAATAAATCCAAATATATCCCGTTAGAAAGATAATATTATTACACATTAGTATGCACAAATATCTACCAGTAAGATTTATTGAATCATTATAGACATAGTGCTTGAGAGAAGTTAATAGTGGACTAAGAGAGAAACGTCACTTGACGCGTCACCCTTTTTGTTAGCATCTCTTCCAAATTTTGTACATAGAAAATTAATTTGTACATGTTCCTCGAGATGCATGTAAGAAAAAGGTGGAAGAAAGTATGAGAAAAAAGTCACTCCCATCAAGAAAATAAAGCCCTTTTTAATTAAGATTAAGAAATTAGGAGAAGCATGTGATTGAATCAAGTAGAAGATGTCTAGGGTTTGGAAATTTCAAACCATAAGTTAGCATGGAAAGATGAGATTTGCCAAATTTGGAATGTTTTTACACCTTTGCTCAATTAAAGAAAGATACTACATGATGTGGACTTCTACTCTCCATAAAGTGGAAGTCATCAAAAGTTGACTACCTAGCATTTCATTGGATCTTGAATATTTATACTCATATATAATTTCATGTATGTACCATGGTTTTAATAGAAATGATTATCGTTCAAGAGTAAATTGTTGGTAATGTTTTCACTTATGGTAAAGTAACACGTCATGATAAATTTAAAACTTTTATCTTTTTTGTTTTCTGTTAGCTGAGTAATGGTGTACAAATTAATCTTAGCAATTATCAGAGAAGATGAACAGAACTTATACTTTAATACACTTTTTTCTTCTTAGTATAGTATTTGTTGACCGAATTAGCATTTACAATAATACACTTCAAATCAAATACATTAAGATACTCTTTTTTGATTATATAAATAAATTGCATCATTAATGTGCTTCCAAACACACTAAAAGACTCTTTAAGGTAATTTTTTTTCCTGAAACACGAGTATAAATTCTGAATAACACAAGGAACGCGACTTTTTGGCACTAAGTAGTTGAGATGAACTACTTATACATGGATAAATATGGTGGAGGTTTTGTAGAATATTACATGAAGACTACCAGTTATATATCATATCAATAGTCCAAATTTGACATCATACGTTTGGAGTGCATCTTGCAAAGTCTAATACTCATGTTTTCTCTTTTCATTCTGTACCTAACACAAACCAAATATCACTTTATTTTCATTAAGAATTTGTCACATTGTTTTACTTTCACATTATTACATTGGAGATGTTTGCCTCCCGTTCAACCCGAACATCTTGATTCTTGAGATGTCTTGTAGACAACCTTGCATTAATCGCCTTGCACATTATGTGACAGCCCGTGGCCTGATTTTCCCTTCTCATCCAAATGAGCCATGCGACACTTACATAAAATACTTACACAATTGTTTGTACATTACACTTGACGGGATACTGTTTTCTTACACATCACATCACGTTATGATCAATTCTAATCAAATGGCCCTCCTACATTATGCGGAAATTTTGTGTAATGTAAAGGAAGAATAATTCAATCCAAATAGATTCGAATTTGGAACTAAGCTATGAGGAGTGACTAGGCTGAGCAACTCAAGTGAAGTTGCAGAATAAAAATTGAATTCTTGTAAGCTATCATTTTACAACGGATTTCCATGCATCCCCCTTCTTTTCCCCACCGAATTAAGCTACTTGTACAAGATTCTTTTTACAAAATGATGTGCCCTTGTGATATATACCAATTTCGATCTGAGCTCTCTTATTGAATTGCTCATTCAATGAGCATTCTCAATATTATGCCTTGAAGAGGACTTGAACCTCCACACTCTTTAACACGAGATTTTGAGTCTCGCGTGTTTACCATTTCGCCACCAAGGCATCTTGAAAGTGAATCATATTCCATGAATATGATATCTATCTTGTGTGATGTATGTGATATATGGCAAAGGTGGAGTATTTCTATTGATCGGCCCGAGTTGGACATCCAATTGCTTCGATTTGAATTATCCGGAGAATGCTTTATGTATATATCAAAAAGATGGCCAATCAAACCTATTTCTCGATTCAATAGAAGCTCAACAATGAGTGATTGCCCTTCTCCGACCCTTACTGCCCAACCCGAGAATAAACAACTAATGCATTCCAATTAAAACAAGGTAATCTAGTAAGAATAGATACCTAAGAGACAGGTAAACTTATTGACAGATTCTCCATCCTCCCTTTTTTCCCTTTCATTTAGTTATAGATCCAAAAAATAATGTCATACGTGGGGGAAAAAGATCTTGCCACGTCACTTGTAAAGAAAATCATGTAAAAAAGTTTGTACATGGAGCAAAATTCTTGATCTAGGAAATTTGTATTAGACCAAGTGTAAAACAGCCCTCGCCAAGACAAGATCTTGAATTCAAGTCTATACATTTCCCTGAAGTTCCCTCAATTGTGGAAATACATACATATATATATACATATAGCAAATTTATATTTTTAGTCACATCAACTTATCCTTCCTGTATTTTTATTTGTACATATAAAGTGTACTAAATTTGTATGCATCTCTAAACGTTTATTCTTCTAAAGAAGAGGGTGGTACAGATATTTAAGTAAATACACACTAAATTCATAGAAATGTTGTACATAAAATATGTATAAATAACATTTCTAGTTTATCAATTGACGCTTCCTAACCTATCACATGAAAATATTATAATACTTTTGGGAGGTGTTGTTCTAGCATAGAAGTGCTATGCGGGTGCAAATGCACTCACATAGGTTGTGAGTTGCTATAACAACACTTCCTAAAAGTGTCATAAAACTAATAAGCCTCAATTCGCAATTGGATGGAGAGCAAGGCAAATCACCTAAACGTACGGCTAATCGGGGCAACTATTATTAATTCTCTATTCTAGTGCTAGTAATTAGCACCATATGGTACCAACCAAAAATGTAAATGTAGATCATGAAGACTCGACAATCAAAACACACTAATATAAGGGAATTTGTTTACAAGTAAAACTAGCTATTCGCACTGTAAAATACAAACAGGCATTAGATCATTTCCGTTTCTCTTATTACATTATCTAAATATTATTTTGTTTGGTTGTTTCTGCCATCCCTGAACCCCAGAAGCCCAAACCCAGTTTCTGGATAAAATGAAGCAGCAAATATTCTGTTACAGAAGTCATTTCTACCATTCCAAATTGATGAAATAGATACAGACAATCCAATAGAAAAAAGAAACCTTGAAGGAGAATTCTCTGATCCTAAAAGTAAAAATTGAGTCCCAAATATTAAGAGAGGGCAAAAAACCTTAAAGGAGAAGCAAACTTACTGAACTCTAACCAAATTTCAAATTTCTAGACATCATTACCCTGAAACAATCCCAAATGATTCCAAACCAAAGGCTTACTTCTTCCTGTCCTCGAGATCTTGAGTGGATGCGGTTGACAAGGTGAAAGGATCAAAAACAATAAACTACTAATATTTCGGCCAATTCATGTAAACTAGAAGGTACGATCACCTAACCACACACACCTTCAATAATGTTCTGCCAAGTGTTCAATTATTTAAAAGTACTTAAAACAGAGGACACAAGGTGATATATCAGGTGGGTATTTTTCACAATGCAAAGTGTGGACATTTGAAATTTTCTCAAGATACCACCTACAAACGTATCATAACTCATAAGAATTTAAACAGACAGCCTCTGCTCTCGTAGAATTTCGACGAATCAAACTATCATGTTGATGTATACATCAACCATATCATAAAAAACTTAGTCAAGGAGGAGCATTACATGAAACACGCTTGCATGATCCGAAGCGTTAATAAACAAAATTTAAACAATTCTTCATAATTCAAAAAGTTTTATAGACCATAACTAACATGCTAAAACTGTAAGTAACAACTCATATGAATAAGACAATCCATTCTTGAATTTTTCAGTCTCCATGGAAGACTGCATCTACACCATCTCCTTAACGGTACTGCAATTCATAAGACATGAACAGTGACATCCAGCCATCATTAAAGTAACAAAAGATTTTAAGAATTACAAAAAATGACTTACCACTAAAGCATATATAAACAACAAGACTGGTATAATTTATGCATTGGCTGGGAGGCCCCAGGAGAAGAAAGAAAAGCACCATGCTTATTGTTTGTTAATTTTTGATATTTCAAAAACAACTAATTTATAGAACTGATAGGATAAAAGTTTTAGTAAAAGAAGATGGTAAAAGATAAATCAAATTACGAATTAAGGACGAAAATATTCTTTAATTTGCGATTCTTACTCCAGCTAATTCCATCTCATGCTCTGTGTTGTTTTGATAAGAAAAACAATGAATCCTATATTGTTTAATCCAGTTAATACCATCTACCTCTTAACATCCATAAATTCTCTGCTGTATTATTTATATGTGAATAAATCTCTTAAGCCATTAAAACATGGCGATATCCAAAAGCATCAAGATAAGCATACATATTTGTGAAAATTGAAGGGTTTCAATTTAACCTTACTAGTCAACTAACCAAACCCGATTTACATGGCAAGTAGGAAATCCGCATTGACCCACAAAGCTCCACATTTTATGAAATACAATGCTAGTATGGAACAACTTAGCAACACAGCATACCCACTAAACCTGATAAAAGAAAATCTGACCTTGATGAAGCCGATCTCCTTAGCATTGCTGCGGAAGCACTGTCGGCAGCACATCAATCCGTACTTCCTAATTATCCCATGGGGGTTTCCGCAGACACGGCTTAAAACAAAAAGGCAAACAAACCCAAATCAGAAATGATCAGCAATTAATCTGGTCAGTTATTCCAAAAAAAAAAAAAGCATGATTTTGATATTAAGGCCCCCAAATATTCTTACCAGGTACGGGAGCCTGGGCCGTAGGTCTTGGGATGCGAGTTCCAAATGTTTGAGTGACCCATTCTTTGCTTATTCCTTCTTCTTCCCCTGCTCCTGATACTGCTGCTTGTCGAATGCCGAGAAAACCCTAGACTCACAAGCGGGTGCAAAATCGCAATTTAAGGCCGGATTGGTCATAAGCTTGAATTCCTACCGTCGGGTCAGTAAGCTCGGCCCATAGATTTTTATTGGGTGAGTGATGTATCAACTTCTCCCTCCCTGGGCCGGCTAATTGACACTAAACATCATTTTCTTTGACAACTATTATATAAAATATCCTTACTTATTAATTTTTGACACTGATCACCCTTAACCCAACCTTTCCTTACACAAAAAGCCTCTATCGTTAAGTTTTTTAGAATAGTTAAAAACCTAAAGAGACAAAATTTAAAAAACATTTTGGTTATCTTATATAATTTAATGTATCAATTTTGTTGTTATTATTTTCTTTTTAATTTCAATGAAAAATCAAATGGTCTACAATTTTTGACTAACTTGAGAACTAGAAATTAGAAATTTTCATTTTTAAACAATTTAGGGTGAATATCAAATTTTATTAATCGTTTAGTTATTTTCATACAGATCAAAATGCTAAATACTTCATGCTTGAAGTCCACTATAGGGGTCTCTTTTTGATAAGCTAAAATGCCCTTTAATTTGTCTCTTTAGGTGTTCATGTAACATCCAGTAAAAATTTAACAATAAATTAAGCAATATGATAATCACTTTGACAACGATAAGAATAAGTACTTGATGTTTTCATCATTTATATACTAAGATTGAAAGTTGTTACTCAAATAAATGAATAAGAATTAGCAAAATTATTCCCTAAATACATGTGTCTAATTTGTCAAAAGTAGGAAACAGTTGTTATTTTTAAATTGTCAAGTTTAATACATGTGCTAGTTTGTAAATTTATCAAGACACAAGTCATCCTCACAAATTGAAATGTGCTAGTTTTGTAAATTATCAAGACACTTGGCATCCTCACAAATTGAAATGTGTTAGTTTTATAAACTTGTCAAGACATTTGACACTTTTGATGTTTGTGGATTCCAATTACCATTTAACAACAATTAATTTTAAACATCTATAAAATGGGCCAAAACACCAAAAATTCGTCCAAATATTAACAAGGCCATAAACACCAGATAAAACTCCCAAAAACACTCTCTTTGCATTAAAAATCAACCCCTCTCCATATATATATAAAATCCTCACTTAAATAAGACATTTTGCTTGTGTCAAAGTTTTAAAGGTATCTTTCATCAAAAATTGTTCAAAGAATCTTTGTGATAAGGTGAGTAATCGATACTTTGGTTCCATTTCATATAATGTTTTCTTAAGACATGCATAGATTTTTTATGTACTGGCATTATATAAAGGAATTGGGATTTTGGTGCATTGTCAGTATGTAAAAAAATGGTTTGTTACAATGGTATCATTAGTTAATACCCTATCCATTTTGAATTGCTTTATGGAATATGACCTTATTATGTGGTCTTGTTCATTTTGGCTATATGGTATTATGGACGTGCTATGTGATCTTGGCCATTTTGAATTGATATTGAATCATGTGCGCACCATGGGTAGTAGTTAATTAGTGATAGGGCTCTTTCGTGCATTCAAAAGTTTTGTACGTTGCATGGTTTTCTTTAAAAATGTATTTCTTAAACGAAAGGTCAATCAAGGTATTTTGTTACTCACTGAGTACGTTGTACTCACTCCCCTATTTTCTTCCATTTTGTAGATAGTGGAAGTAAGAAATTAGCCAAGCATGCCAAGGACCGGAGCGTGCTCGCAGATAGAGGTGGATTTTGCATGTAGAATAAAACACGTCTTTGGAGTCATAAAACATATTTTGGCTATAAATATATCTAAGAACTATAGTTGAGTCTATTATTTTTTGTATCGATAAGTATGTCAATAGAAAAAGTTTTGCTTGGCTAAGTCAGTAAATGAAATATTTATCTAACCCTTGGTGTTCTTTGAACATTTCTAAATTTAAATAAAGTCGTACAAAATATTTGTTTCGCAAATCCCGTCCCCACAAATTGCACAAAAATGAAGTTAAAACTCAAAAGTTTCTGCTCTTGAATATAAACAATAATAATAAAGTGATAAAATTAGGGGCGTGATAGTTCAACCATTATTTAACTATAAAATTTGACGACAGTGATCTTTTGCACAAGGAAAGGTTATTAAGAGTGACCAATGTAAAAAATTGATAGGTAAGCATGCTTTACACAATACATGTCAAAGGTATGGATAATTAGCACTAAACATCCCTACTTTTGACATGTATTGTGTAAAATATCCCTACCTATCAATTTTTAGTATTGGTAGCCCTTAATACAACATTTCCTTGCACAAAAGGTCCATACCATCAAATTTTAGAGTTAATTAAAGGTTAAACACCTAAAGAAACAAAATGAAAGGGCATTTTGGCTTATAAAAAAGAGACCTCCATAGTGAATTTCAAGCATGAAGTATTTAGCATTTTGATATGCATAAAAATAACTAAATGGTTAATATAATTTGATATACACCCTAAATTGCTTAAAAATGAAAATTTCTAATTTCTAGTTGCCAAGTTAGTAAAAAACTCTAGACTATTTGATTTTTGAATAAAATTGAAAAAAATAATAACAGTAAACTTGATACAATAGATTATGTTAGATAATCAAAATATTTTTTAAATTTTGTCTCTTTAGGTTTTCAACTGTTATTTAACTCTAAAACTTGACGATAAGAGGTTGCAAAAAAAAAAAAAACTTGACGATAGGAACCTTTTGTGTAAGAAAATGTTGTGTTGAAGGTGACCAATGCCAAAAATTAATAAGTAAAGATGTTTTGCACAATAGACGTTAAAGATAAGGATGTTTTTATACCAATTAGTCTGTTTAATGCCAATTAGTCCCCCTATACCTCTTTGAAAGCTATCTATAAGTGGTATAACCAGAAAATGGTTGAAGTGATTGTCAAAACTTAACGAGTTCTTGCTGAAATACCATTTTTTTTAAAATTTTTCAAAGGGTAAAAAAAATGAATTTTTTTAAAAAAAGCGAGGGTAGTTGAGATCCGTGAGACTACCCCTAGATCCGCTCATGCTGGAATCACAAGTAATGATGAACATTCAACATGTCAATGTTTTGTCATTGAATAATATAAGGGTCTGTTTGGTATTATTTATAGTTTGTCTAGTTTATAAATAAAAGTAATTATTGTACTTTATTAGACATATGACAAGTACTATAATTAACACATTGTAATAATTTGAAATATATTAATCTCATCAATATCATGTGATAAATTTAAATGTTTAAACGTGTCAAAAAAGGACAACTATTACTTTCATTTATAAACAAAACTAATTATAAATCAATCTAAACGGACTCTCTTATTGAACATGTGCTTTAACTAGAATGCAACTTCTGGAGTTGAGGCTTTAGTTTAATATATTATTACCATAACTTCTCCAATAAATAACTTCTACTGTACTAGATCAAAAAACTGATGTGAGAAAAATCACGTTAGCATTTGGTAATTTCTTTTGCTAAAATTGTTGTACGATTACATGATTTAAATAATATCTTTATTTATTTTTTTATATGAGATCCTTGTTTTTTTTCTTTTATGAAATATTATGCAATATTTCACAAAGAAATGCAAAATATCAACATACAACAACTAAGTGAAAACTATTTGAAATTTCTTTCTGACGGAAAAAAATTATTTGAAATTAATCAATTAATATCAATACACAAGAAATAAAATAGACATATATATATATATTGTACAATCAAATAAATTATTATTGAGTGAGAAATCAAATAAAATAGAAACACTTATATATTGTAGGGAAATTTTGGGAAGAGATATAAACTCGAACCTAAAATCTCGTCCTAGTAAGGGGTGTTTTTTACCACTTAAGTTATCACCCCTTAGCACTGTATTAATAAGTCATTGACAATGCTAAAATAAAATAAGATAAAATAAACTAAAGAAATAACTTGTATCGTCCTCGCTCCACCCTGTCCCTAGATAATTAGAGACCATGTGGGAATGGTATACTCATTCATTCTTCTCCAAAATTAACAAATCTCAGAGTTTGAAATTGGTGTAGAAGTGATTAATGGTGGCCATCCAAGATTTAGATTATTGAAATTATTTATTTTTGAACACTGAAATTCAAATTTATTTTTGATAAGTTCAATTATTGTTTTCAATGAAGTTTTTCTGCTCTAGAATTTCTGTTATTTTTCGGTTTGAAAATTATTTTTAAATGACAAGGTAACTCCTCAGATTTATAGAATTCAAGCCATTACACCAATCATCATCAAATTAATCTCTATCATCCACTTTGGTGGTCCGATTTTCAAATTTTCTACGAGGTTTCATTATGAATTTCACTTAGTTACAAAAACATAAGAAACCATATGTAGTTTTGTGAAACTACTTTTTTTTTTTGGTTACCTTTTTCTAACTATTAGTGGTTGCGTACGTGCGTTGCACGTACCATGTTTTTTACTTTTGTATTCTTTGTTACTTAAGGTAGTTAACACTTAACAGGGTTTTAGCATACAAGAAACGGGAAAGGAAAGAAAAAATAGTTTTGATCCATAATTCATTGAATTACCACACTAAGTATAGATATTTCCCTGCAAGAATCATGTAAACAACTCTAAACAAGAGGTTCACATTTGGCATAATTTCAAAGGATGGAAGTTCAATAAAAATATCACTGAACTTCTGCATTTGAGGCTAGATGGGGAGAAATGAGTTTTTCCTTCTACTGAATGCTCACAAATAACAGACTGAATGTCATAGTGTAATTAAAATGCTTCTCATCAATAATAGAGTTACACTCATTAGTCCGTGGTTAAAAATAAAATAACCTTGTGTTGTTCCTGCAAAGAACTGTAGCACCTTCAAGCTTGATCAAGTGACTATTGTGTTGCACCTTCAAAACATGATCAAATGACTTTTGAGTTGCATTCTCAAAAAGTACCAGAATGGCCAGGATTATATCTGTACATTGCAAATCCCTTTCAGTGTCCATTGTCAAATGAATAATAATAGAAGAAAAAATATTCCTTTCATATGTTAGGCAATAAACTAAGGTGCTTCTCATCAATAATAAAGTTAGACCCACCTGTCCATCTTTAAAAATAAAATAACCTTCTTGTGTTGTTATCCATACTTTCTACTCCTAGAAATAATAATTGATGTCCATGCTTCAAGTAACTTAGGTCTTCATTTCTTGGAGCATTATTATTTGTAAAAGAGTTAATTAATGCATAATGCAAATTACATTCTAAAGTATTTCAAAATATTATGATGCAATGCACTTATGAGATCGGCAATTCAGCCCCAAAATGCAATATAACAAATGGAAAAAATTCTAGAACAGAATATAGAGGAGGGTGCACAATAAGAGGTTGAAAGAACGTTAGGAAAAGAATCATATGAA
>CAVNYN010270808.1:0-13701 GCA_963692815.1 Nyctanthes arbor-tristis | reverse complement strand
GGGTTTTTTTTTTTTTTGGGGCCGGGGGGGGGGGCACTAAAAACTTTGTTACTAGGTCAGTCGTCTCCGGAAATATGCCAGCTTCTTGAATGCGTACCATGCATGTATATTTGATATATAGCAATAAGCGGACAAATTGTTATATAGAGCGATTAATTAATCTCCATAATAATAATTAAATTAAATATTTAATATCATAAACTAAAACGTTCAAAACATTTAAAAAAATCCACAAACCCTAATATAGTCTCTCTGTTCAAATCAAATGAGCAAGAATTTGCATGAATTTAACTTTTGGGTAAATTTCAAATATTGTCCCCAACCTTTGTACTTAAAATCGCCTGGGTCCCTAATCTTTTTTAGCGGGCTGGGTTCTCAACATTTCATAAATGCGTACAAAAGATCCCTCCTAATAGAATCTATCTAAATTTCCATTAAATGGTAGATAAAATTTCCTTTATACCTTTACTTTTTAAATTAAAAAAAAGAATTTAAAAATTAAAACAAATAAAAAAATTGGGGAGGGGGGGAGCTCCCCCAATTTTTCTGCCCGAAATGGCAAAAAAGGGGGGGGGGGGAGCCCCCCATTTTCTACTATTAACGGCAGAGAATGGGGGGAGACATTCCCCCCCTTTCAGCTACCGGAAATGGTAGCGTTTCCGCGGCCACAATGCTGCATTCTGGGGAGGGGAGGGGAGGGGAGGGAGGGTTTTTCTCTTTTTTTATTTTTAATTTTTTTTAATTTAAAAGGTAATTGTATAAAAGTAATTTCATCTGCCACTTAATGGAAAGTTGGACGGATTCTGTTAGGAGTGACCTTTTGTGCGCATTTATTAAAGGTTGAGGACCCAGTGCGCTAAAAAAAATTAGAGACCCAGGTGATTCTAAGTGCTACGGTTGGGGACGATATGTGAAATTTACCCATAACTTTTTATTTTCCTTAAACGCGTTCAAAATCAGACAAACGAATGCTGAAACTATATTGTCAAAATTGTTTTGTTTAACGAGTCAGCACACGTGGCACCAAACTGTTGGTTGAGAAAGACAGAGATGGTCTTGCTACGTTTTTCAATTCAACGTACATTATAATAAGTTCATCCACAAAAAAGATTAAGAAAGCAAATAAATATTTTCCCTAATAGTAATCGATATGTCCTCAAATATGTCTCATACAGTTTTCAAGCTCCAGCTTCAAGCTAAAAATGTGAAAATTTTTAATTGCACAAATTACTGATCTCTCAATCAATAGTTTTCTTCACAAAAATAAGTTTAAGCACACGCATGTTAACATATTGTACATAAATTTGACGTTTTGTTCACCTAAAAATATGATTTAATCAAACCTGATAATATACTGAGAAATACATATACCACTAATTTTACTACTATAGTACAAGTTATAAAACATACGATACGGATTTGAATTCGTGCATAAATTAACATGATCAATCTGGCAAGAAACTTGTTTAACCATTTTTGAGTTTTTTTGTGCACTATATATATATATATATCACTAGATTGTGGCATTCGTTAAAAACTGGTACTTCATATAACAACGAATTATAAAAACGTTTTTAGTGCAGCTAGCTAGTTAGTTTACAAAGATTAAATGAAGTAAAGTTCAACAAACAAAATATCGAGTTCTAGAGAAAATTTCACGCCGACACGTTCTTGTATGCATGTTTTTCTGGTCATTTAATTGGATATCTATGCAAAGATCCTGACATATTAAAAGAAGAATAGAATAGTGGAAACTTTCTCAACCTTCGCATTCCTGCATATTTTTATAGTCATTTATTTGGATCTCTACGGTGGTCAAAGTAGGACAAGAAGGAAAACAAAAATAGCACATTTGCAAATGATGCTACTCGCTAGACACACGCATCTCCGTAGTACTATGACCTACCTTGTACGGTATCGAATTTAATTTGATATATATATTTTTTTAAAAATCGAGAATAACGTGATACACTGAATGTATCCAATATAAATCGTGTTCATTTGGGTGAAAATGAAAGAAGAATGGCCGGAAGACATTATTTATCCATACTGAAACAAGTGGTGGAAAAAACTCTAACTAAATTACAGATTTAAAATGCCAAACACGTGAAAAATAATGTAATTCTATAGTACAAATTGATGATCTCATTGCCCTCGATCTGAACCGTAGTTTATACTTTTTTTTCTTGCCTTACATTATCTGCTAAAAACCATTGCTTTTGGTCAATTTCCTTTCCATGGCACTTTCTTCCACCGTGGTTTTCAAAGTGAAACGACATGAGCAGGAACTGGTGGTGCCGGCGAATCCTACGCTTCGCGAAATAAGGAAACTCTCCGATATAGATGACCAAGAGGGTTTCCGGTTTCAAGTTCCGGTGCTGATTTTCTATAGAAACAATCCTTCAATGAATGGGAGAGATCCAGTTGCAGCCATCCGAGAGGGACTTGCTAAAACACTGGATTATTACTATCCCTTTGCTGGTAGGATTGTGGAAGGAGATAACAGAAAACTTATAGTTAATTGCAATGGGGAAGGCGTTTTGTTTGTAGAAGCTGATGCGAGTATCATGCTTGAGCAGCTTGGGGACAACATATTGCCGCCATGCCCGTTCTTGGAGGAGTTTCTGCATGATGTACCGGGTTCTGGAGAAATCATCGGCTGCCCACATTTGTTGATACAAGTAAGAACATATAAACTGTCATGTAACATCATTTCTTAATTAGTTCACTTTTCTTTAGAAAGACGAAAAGAATTGCAATTGGTGATCAAAAGTTACGATGTAACAAAAAGGATGTTCAACTTCATAAGATGGTTATTGGACTCGTGCATATATCTCATGGACTCGCATGTCTTAAACAAATCTTCACCATTTAACTTCACTTATTTTCTTTCTTATTTTGCTGTAAAAAATAAAATAAAAAATTCATAACAATGCAAATTAATGCAGGTAACTCGATTTGCGTGCGGTGGATATGCCTTGGGTATTAGATTGAACCACACTATTGCAGATGGACCGGGCGCAATTCAGTTTCTAACTGCTATTACCGAATTTGCTAAAGGAGCCTCTTCACCTTCTGTTCTACCAATATGGCAAAGAGAAGAATGCTTAGGTGCAAGATCGCCCCCTAGAATTACATGCAAACACAATGAGTACGAACAAGTACCATATAACATATCATCATCCACACACACTATGGATCCCGACAACTTTGTCCGAACATCCATTTTTTTCAATCGTAAAGACATACAAGCACTTCATCATCATCATCAAAATATGTCTTTGTCAGAAAATTTTCGTCGGTGTTCTAGATTTGACCTAATAAGTGCATGCGTATGGAAATGTCGAACAATTGCACTTAATCCTTCAGAACCCGACCAGGTTGTTCGCCTTTCGATTGTTACAAATGTGCGTGGGAAACCAGGCTTGAATATACCGACCGGATACTATGGGAATGCTTTCGCTTATCCAGCAGCCATGTCCCTAGCCCGAATTTTGTGCACAAGTCCATTGTCTTATGCAGTTGATTTGATTCAGAAAGTAAAGGCTCAAGTGAATGAAGAATATGTTAAATCAGTTGCAGATTTTATGGTTATCAAGGGTCGACCCAGATGCCCAGCAAGTTGGAATTTCACTGTTTCGGATTTAACCCCTATAGGTTTTGAGAAAGTGGATTTCGGGTGGGGGAATCCAATCTACGGTGGAATTCCCTTTGCCACGTCAGATCTTAGTTTCTTCAGTAATTTTAAGAACAATAAGGGAGAAGATGGAGTAGTGGTATCCATATGCTTGCCTCCCCTGGCTGTGGAAACATTCCAATATGAGATCAAGAAGGTGATTAATTATGTAAGGGTTATTAGCAGAATGTGATGAGCGAGCTAGTGTTACAATAAGATATCGTTGTATAATATAAAAGTTATAGAAGAACAATGCTAGTGCAATGTTGTAAAAGTTGATCTACACAAATATTTCTTTGTTATTAATATTAATGTTCATTTCCTCCGAAATTAAATACAACTTCTTGAATATATATGTCGTTGATATATATATATATATATATAGCCATAATAAGCATAATGTTGTTCAATATAGAGTGATTCTCCCTAATTAAATATTAAAAATAATAAGCATATATAATGTTGTTCAATATAGAGTGACTTCCTAATTGAATATTAAAAAAAAGACCGTGCATCACACAGGTGATATACTAGCTATAATGGCATAAAAGAAAAGATGAAATAATGGAGTATGACCCAAATCAGCTAATGTAATATAAATAAGTGACATTATAAATGTAACACAATTGTAGTGACTAATTAAAAAATATCTATGTAATAAGAAATTGTGTCACTTTTCATTTGTTCTTTTTATATCTCCATGGGAAAAAAAAAGTAAAAAGAAAATTAGACAGTAGATCGTGACCATTCATATCCCGTAGGTCCATATTACAGTTTTTGGAAAGGTATATCCTCCGATAATATTTCAATACAGACAAGGTAGCAAAATGAGGACCACGTCAAACCCGGGTCTCCTGCCAATTGACAACTTGTTTGGTACATTTTATATTTATAATTTATAAATTCACTGACTGTTAATTTGATAATTACTTAATAATCATCACACTTTCAAACTTTAATTAAATCTCTACTACTCATTTCCACTCATTATAAATTCCTTTTATAAATTGATTTTATAAATCTAACTAAACGAGTCTTGATTATCTACCAATTGTCGTGAATTACATTAATGCCCTCAATGGTCTTTCGTCATGGATCCCACGTGGGCTGGGTGAGAGGCAGATCACGTTAATGGCAAGAAATTAAAGTAATTTGTACCGCCGTTGAATTTTTTCTCACCACATAACTACATTATGGCATTCCTTAGGGTCTGTTGAGAGTCAAACAGAAAGAGAGCCAGGCGAGGAAGAGAAGCAGGGGGGAAGTAGTATTCTTCAAAATAGCACTTTATGATGTTTCATTTCATTTAATTAATCTTTTGGAAAAGGCTTGGCTGCCAAATTTGCTTTTCTTCTAGAAGCAAGCAGTTGCAACAGATTCGTAGATATTTTAATTTCTTTTCCTATTTCTGTAAATTTATTTTAACATCTAGAATCTTCATCAAGTGCATATAAATAGAGGCACTGTACAGTATTGATTATCATTGAATACAGAAAATATCTTTTTACCAAATATTGCAATTTTTCACTTAAACTATCACTTATAAAAATGGAATCATAATAATTCATCATAGCAAATAAAAATTTTTCGAGTGTAGAAGGATCGACCGAAATGAATTAATACAAAGGAAAAAAGTTTCTTTGCATTCTTTTTTATGCTCATTTAATTGTTATCTATACGGTTATCAAAGGAGGATGTAAAAAATCCTAATTAAGGAAGATGAAAATAAGCAAAGCTAGATGCCTAAAGATTATTTTCATGTCTTCTAATGTATCTTAATAAATTGAACTTTACACGTTTTTTTTTTTTTTGAGCCTAACGTGGCATACCGAACATGAAATAGGGAAGAAATAACAAGGCTATTATGTGGAAGGATTAATCTAATTGTACAAATGAATGTACATATGCGTTTATAAAAAAGGATGTGAAATTATAATTTCACCTATGTTGTGCGCTAAAAAAAAGAGAAAATATATGAATAAAATTATAATTTTACTCCTTATCTATAAACCTATTTGTACACTCATCGTATAGCATTACTGGAATAACGAATCGGATAAGGCCATCTGTATAGATATTTGGCAGTGAAGGACAGAAATATCAACGCTACCCTCAAACGAGTGGTGGAAAATACTCTAATCTAACAGATTTTTCCCCCTCAAAATTAACTTACAGATTTGAAATGCCAAACATGCAGAAATAGTGTGTTTTCCTCTTTATAAATTAATGGTCTCATTGTCCTCTAAACCATCAGTCATCAGATCTAAGTAACTGGTCTCTGTATTAATATTTTCTTTCAGCATTACATTTGCTAAAAGCAAATTCCTTAATTTTGCCCAATATCTTTTCCATGGCAGTTTCTTCCACCTTGGTTTTTAGAGTGAAAAGAAGCGAGCCTCAACTAGTGGCGCCGGAGAATCCTACGCCTCGGGAAATAAAGAAACTGTCCGATATAGATGACCAAGAAAGTCTCCGATTTCATGTTCCAGTGCTGCTTTTCTACAGAAACAATCCTGCAATGAATGGAAAAGACCCAGTTGTAGTCATCCGAGAAGGATTGGCTAAAGCACTGGATTATTATTACCCCTGTGCTGGTAGGATTGTGGAAGGAGATAACAGAAAACTTTTGATTAATTGCAATGGCAAAGGGGTGATGTTCGTAGAAGCCGATGCGAATATCAAGCTTGAGCAGCTTGGGGACAGTATATTGCCACCATGTCCGTTCTTGGAGGAGTTTTTGTATGATGTACCTGGTTCTGGTGATATCATCGGTGGCCCGCCTTTCTTGATACAAGTAAGAACGTGAGAACTGACTTGGTTCATAAAACTAGATTGTTTAAATTGTCAAACGATGTCATTTCATTGGTTCGCTTATCTTATTCTGAGAAGAAACCGGTGATAAGTTTAAGACGTAATAAAAAAAAGAGACATCCAACCACCGGGCCCTAAGCATCTCCAATGCTACTTTGTATTGGGAGATAACGTGTGGAGAAGGGAAATAGATAGACGATTATTTTAATTGAAGAATAATGGAAAGAACGGTTGGAAAAAAGAGAGGGATCAAAAAATGAGAGAGTGGAAGATGTGGAGATGGACGTGTGATGTAGGGCGCGTAGAAACGACTCCAGTCTTGCATAAGCAATCTCTTTTTGTGTAGTTTCTTTTATTTTTATTATTTGAAGGATACTTTAATAATTCAACAATATTTGTGAACCCAAGTATTTATTTCCTTCATTATAGGACAATTTTCATAGAGTTGAAGCTAGCTCAATAACGGCTTGTTGACGTTCTGGTTCTGATTTAATTTCATTCTTGAGTATGTAGAAAGGGTGTGAGCAATGATAATGCAAAAGTAATGAAAAAGCGTGGTAAAAGAGCGATAAGAGATTGGAAAAAGTAGTTAGAAATGAATCGTGTGTCCGCATCCACATCATGATTTTGTTTCCATGGCAGGATTGGAGATGCCAGATTTACATTTTTTTAAATTACGTTTATACTTCTGTATTAAAATAAAAATGATTGATATCGATGCAAATTAATGCAGGTAACTCGATTCGCCTGTGGTGGATATGTCTTCGGTATTAGACTGAACCACACTATGGCAGACGGTGCTGGGTTAAGTCAATTTTTAACTGCTATCACCGAATTTTCTAAAGGAGCCTCAGCACCTTCTGTTCTCCCTGTATGGAAAAGAGAAGAATATTTAAGTGCAAGATCGCCCCCTAGAATTACATGCAAACACAATGAGTATGAACAAATACCATATAACATATCATCCACAAGCAATATTGTCATGAATCCGGACAACTTTGTCCGAACATCGGTTTTTTTTTAATCCTAAAGACATACAAGCACTTCGTGATCAGTACATGTCCTCGTCAGAAAATTTCCATAGGCGTTCAAGATTTGACCTAATAACCGCATGCTTATGGAAGTGTCGAACAATTGCACTTAATCCTCAAGATCCCAGCCAGGTTGTTCGTCTTGCGGCCATTACAAATGTGCGTGGCAAACCTGGCTTGAACATACCAGCCGGATACTATGGGAATGCTTTCGTTTATCCGGCGGCCATGTCCCCAGCCCGAATTTTGTGCACAAGTCCAATATCATATGCAGTTGATTTAATTAAAAAGGTAAAGGCTCAAGTGGATGAAGAATATGTTCAATCAGTTGCAGATTTTATGGTTATCAAGAATCGGCCCGGATATGCAGCCGGTTGGATTTTCATTGTTTCGGACATAACCCATCTAGGTTTTGACAAAGTGGACTTCGGGTGGGGGACTCCTATCTACGGTGGGGTTCCTTTTGCTACCTCGGATATTAGTTTCTACAGTAATTTTAAGAACAATAAGGGAGAAGATGGAGTAGTGGTATCCATATGCTTACCACTCAAGGCCGTGGATACATTCAAATATGAGATCGAGAAGATGATTAATTATGTACGGGTTACTAGTAGAATGTGAGTTACTGTTACCTTAACTAAGATATACCGATGTATAATATATTCCCTCTTAGGAGTGGAGTCAGTCATCGATATTGAGTCTTCGAAAATATAGATTAATACTAATTTATATATTAAATTTCATTGTTTTACAATTATTTATATAGTTAAAAAATGTATTTTGCTAAAATGGGGTGTGATGGGGCAAAGGGTGGCCACCCCCTGCCTACGCCTTTGCTCCTTCTGTCTCACAAATATAAACAGTATCATTTTGAAACGGGAGAGTAAAAGATTTTAAATAAGCTGATCAGATGACACGTCTCAACAGGAAACGAATTATATTGTAATTAATGGTGGTGGCCAAGCAATATTAGGTATTGGGTGGCGTCCATAAATGTTAGGCGGTGACATTTCGGTCAGCATTAATTTGTTTGATTCTTTTATCAATTCTTTTTATAATTTCACTTACAACTTATTTAATTATTGATTTAATAATTATTTATTTATAAACATAAATTTCAAATTTTTATTAAATATGTATCACTCATTTTACCTCATTATAATTTCTCATTATAAATCAATATCAATAATAAAAATAAAACAACAAGTTTGAGGTTGAACCGTGCCTTTGAATTAGGCCATTGTGAGTGAGCAATTAATGTGAATACGATTGATGTGAATCTTGCTACAGAAGTTTATTCTTTGCACCAAAGAATTTCAGTAACTTAGTCACAAAAAAAATAAAAGGTTGGATGGCCGGCTCAGTAGATCCTTTTAGAATTCGTTTCGATCAACAACTAGTTACCAGCGGAAGTTTTGTTCTGCATAACTAGATCACCACAATTCAATCACTATTGCAACTCGGAGTGACTCGACTACCTTCTTTATCTTTGTGTCACTCGATCAATGCGACTCTACCTCGATTTGACTTATTCGTGTGACTCAATCATCATAACTCAATCTCTTCTATGTGACTCGGTACTACAGGCTTGGTGTTAATCATCTACTAACTCCCAATCGCTCAAAAGTAGCATATGTCATCGTATGTCCCAGAGTTTGAACCATGAGATGTGATACTATTAGAACATCTCCAAGCCACCTTTATTCTCCAAACTAGAGATGCCATCTCCAAAATGGAGATGACTATTGGAGATTTACTACGTAAATAGAGGAGCATTATGGAGACTCTTGCAATTGCTTTCCGCTCTTGCAATTTACGGAAATACCATTCCGTGAATTGCAAGCTAGCTAGTTCTTACCTTTGTTTTATGAATAATGCTAAGTGGTGTTTGGCGTCAATGGCCACCAATGTGGCATTGAATAAATGAATAAGTGACTCACTTAATTCACCATATCATTTAATACCACGTTCATATAGTGCCAAGCACCAATGATCTAAATAACATTACTCTTTTTTTATTTTTCAGTGTTTATAGTTTTATATGTTTCAGTCATTTTGGTCCTTACATTTTATTTATCGCTATTTTTTATCACCTCATATAATTTGGGTTATTTTGTACTTATTATCTCGTTTGTTGATTGCAACAATTTTTTTCATATGTATTTAATAGAGTAGTCCTATTTGGGATGAAAAAAGAAAAACATGATTAATTGAGTTAATTACTCTATTAATAACTCAATTGTTCATTTAATTATGTTCATTATTTAATTTTTTAATTTTTAAAATATGTTAAATAGTTGTAAATTGAGTTAAATAGGAAATATAGAGATTTTGATAAAATTTAGAGAATATGGGGTGGGGAAGGTTAAAAGAAATAGAGATTGTAAATCTCCATTTTAGAGAATAGAGGAGGGGAAAATAGAGTTTTGGATTGGAGATGTCCTAGTGGGAAATAATATCAATTTCCCACCAGAATTCATTCATAGGAAATAAAAGCAGAACAATAAATGCAAAGAGAGAAAACACTAAATTAACATGGATCGGAAAAATCCACTATTTAAATTTAAAGTTACCATCTAAAATATAAAATATGCTCTTTAAAAATAAAGAGCCCGTTAGAGATACTCTTACACAACATATATATATATATATGTATATATATATATATATAAGAGGAATTTTCAAATGTCCATAGTGAACAATATTTATAATAATGCCAATAATAATACAATACCCAAGTACTGTACAATATCATAACTACATTTTCATTAATAGGACACTTTGTAGGATTTTATTGAGTAGTATTCTAGCATCATTTGTGTCAGATGGTATGATACTATATGACACACGTAACATACATGTGACACGCTTCAATGGACGCCACATATGCTATATAAAATCATACTATATAGTACATATAGTGTTAGAAAATTTTCAGTTAGTAAAAGTGTGTAATTTGAAAGTTGCCGCACACGGGCGTTTGAAAATTCCTTACAAAGGCATCATGAGGCTTCATTCTATAATTGCAACTTTCGTTGGACTATCACTAGCTTGAATGGATCTTCCTCGGCACATTCGGCCAAATGAGTCATTGCGCCCAGATAAATGTCATAATAATGCCAATAGTACTCATTTTTGACCTGCAAAGATAGTCCTTCTTCTCTTTTTCGAGCCACTTGGGTCCTGTAGGGTCCTTGGACCCCATTGGTCTTTTATTTTCCCCGCTTTATCTTTTACCTTAAATTATAGTATGCAAATAATTAGGAAATCAAAGAAGATATTGGATATATAAAATAATTAGTTCAGTTGTTTTACTGTTGGTCAAATGCACTAATAGTCATCAGCTAGTTTATTTTCTTTTTGTTTTATATAAAATTCAATTCTTTGACTTAAATTGCGTATCTTCAATCTTGGAACTAGAAAAGTTAATTAAATCTGTACGATCTATTCCCTCATACAACATTGTTATCGGTTTAAACTTTAAATCATATTGGAATTTCAACTGTCAAAACTTTGTGAAGTTATATTTTTTTAAGGTTATTGTATTTTATGAAGTTTTGTGTGTATAAAAAAAAAATTATTCTTTCTACCACTAGTTAAAAGAAAAAGAAAAAGAAAAAGAAACGAAATAAGTTGCATACCGCTAGTTAAATAGCTCTCGCTTTGCCAACTAGCCCTCACTAAAATTTCTTTCTAGCTCCGCTGTTGTTCTTTTCACAATATTTAAGAAAGTTCAACAAATGTTGTTGAAATAGTAACATCTAATTTTCCATGTATATATGTATATCCTTACTTTCATATATTATTCTACTTATTATATTTACTAAAAACAATACATATTAAATATGAGCATATAAAAAAGTTTAGAAATTTATTTTTTTTTAAAAAAAAGTGGGCTATAATCTATTATATATAACCTAAGTCAAGAGTAGCGGTACCTACAGCACCGAAGTTTTCTCTCATTTTTCCTGCGGTGCATGTAGCTACTGCACTCTTGTGGTAATATTGATTTACACTCGGATTCATTTAATTCTTTATTTATTAATTTTTCCCCATTAACCCCATTTCCTTCCATAAATCCGATTTAGGAAATTCAAATCCGGCATAAATTTTGCGATTTATCAAATATTCTTTCCTGAGTTACTCCATTTCCTTCCATATAACCTGATTTGGGAAATTCAAATCCGGCACACATATAACAGTTCCTGCTTTCCACTCTTATCAATTTCCCTATCCATTTTTAAGTCCGATTCACTCCTTCTAATCTTCGCGCAGGGTTGGCAAATTTAAATATTGGTTATTCTATTTCAATTATCAATCATATTTATCATTCAATTTATTTCAATTTTCCTATTTTTCCGAAATCATCCCAAGTCTGGAGTTCTATTGCTGTACGATACTATACCCCTAATTAGGCTTCCGAACTCTCTCTCTCTCTCTCTCTCTCTCTCTCTCTCTCTGTGTTTCCAGTGCCTTCGTTCCTTTTCTGGGTTATTTGCTGACTTGAAGGAGTGTCAACCATGGCACGTATTTTTTGTTCTTCTTTTTTCTTTCATCTGTTCAACTATATTAAATCCTATGGCACCACCTACTATGCTTAAAGGCCTCAATAAGAAGTGTTGTGATTGGCATATTCATGGTGCGCTACGCTCGCAAGTGCATGATTTTGAAAAAGGAGTGGGGTGATTGGTCCATTGAATTTCTTTTCCTTGATAAAGTTGTAAGTCCAATATGCTCGGACTCATTCCCTTTTTGTCCCTGCTCTTATTCTATTCCAGCATTTCTGTTGTGATTTTTAATATAGTTTCTATTGTTACTTTGATTCACAATGCTCTGGAGCAGGTTTATAATGTGTTCATTAACAGGGATGATTTGAAGTGCTTTGTGATTTATGAGTATATATTTGCAGTTTTCATTCGTTTCCTATCTTATTTTCTAGTGTTCTTGGCATTCAATGTTTTTAACCAATCAAACTATTTACGTTTTCTAATTTTACTATTTTTTATTACTATATGTTTCTAAGTCTACATGAATGAGTATATGAATTTTTTAATTCAATTTCTGTTTTCCTTCTCTTTGTTTTTTGCATGTATACTTCAAAAAAAATAGAACATATATGTTTTGTCACTTTGAATGAATTTTTGGCAACTTGCATTGAATATTTCATGTGTCATTGCTTATTTTGGGATCATTAAACTAGCGGGTTTATTGTAGTACATGTTCCATGACGGTTGATACCTTGCTTAATAAATATATGACATTTTGATCAGTAAATATATGACATTTTGATGAGTTTATGGAGTGAATTAACTCTCTCTCCTATTATTCTGGTTAAGAAAATTGTCTTGGAAATTCGGGAATGTTTGGAACAGGTAATATGCTTATATCTTTTTTCGAAGTTTAATTTTTCTTTACTAATATGTTTTTTAGTTATTGATTTTACTGATTTATCAACCATTGTATAGGATGCTGCCAATAGAAATAAATTTCTGTCCTTCAAGGGAAATGGAATTTTGAAAATTGCATTCCCATCTGAGTTTGATGATGTGATAGAACAAGAGTTTGTTTTCAAAGTTCATGTGCAGGAGAGAAACCTCAATGGTTGTGACTCGATCTATGTTATTGAGACACTTTATGATGATGTTGATTTAGTTGTCAAGTGCCAAAAAAAAAAAAAAAAAAGCATGCTATCAATTTGGGTGATGACGATGGTGAAATGAACAACCAAATGGTTGTTGCTGAGTAAGATTCTATAAGCTACAACGAGGTGACATCTCCTATGAAAACTCTCCTCTTGAGGTACTGTGATGAAGACGGCAATGAGACTTTCAGTTCAGCACTCCTGCGGCAAGTCATGCAAGATCAAATGCTAAGTGTTTACCGAAAGAATTCTGGAACGACAATTCAGGCCCTCTCCTTCGATGAGTGTGCTGGTTACTGCTCCTTTCAGGTGGAATAAATGTATCGATTTCTGAGTTCTGTTATAATAGGTACTGGAGATGTTGGTTTCTAACTGGATTAGTGTTTTGCACGGACTGGTTGCCAGTGTGATGATTAGTACTAGATAAGTAAATATTATTATTGATTAGTTTTCTGGTGCATGTTTGTTTGACTGAAAAGTTTGTATTATCTTTTTTCACTTTTGGCTACTTTATCTGACCTTTTCTTGCGATTTTGGGATTA
>CAVNYN010270806.1:0-29021 GCA_963692815.1 Nyctanthes arbor-tristis | reverse complement strand
CTGCTTGTGGCAGAAGATTTCATCAGGTGACTAGACTTCTTCCAACTAATTGGAGTGTTTTGACTTTTCTAATGCAGTTAAGAAGAAAAAAGAGGGTAAAACAAAGAGTCAATGAAACAAGTTGTCTTGATTTATTGAAATTAAGATTAATGAGAGAGTGCAAACTTTTTATTGGTACAACAGTATAAGTACTTTTCTACAAGAAACAAATTAAATACATAAAATTTAATGGTTGAGAAATAAGTTTGACCTCGCCCAATGGGGTAGGCGATGAGGTGTAGATGTTTTCATCTGTTTATGTTTTTGTGTAGGAGTATAGCAAAAGGCTGGATTATATTTGTTTTGTTTATGCATTGTTGAAATTGGTCCTACTCATATGTGTGGGTATTTTTTAACTAAGTTAATGCCATAACGCCTGTCTTTGTTGCCAGGTGGATGTTTTAGTTTGTAGGCTTTGGATATTGGAAACAATTAAGCTGTTAGGCGGAGAATCTCAATTTTGTCTCTCTGAAGTTGTTCAATCTTCACCTTTCTGCATGATTTTTGTCCATCCTTCGCCATGCTACATCTCACAGCTTCTTTCCATGTATAGCTTCATTCAATAACATTCAGCCTGCTCTGATTTGTCCTCTTGATTGGTATCATTGTCTTCATAAGATTGTGCTCTTTCACATGATATTACCGGTGGTTGGAAATTGTAATTGGTTTGGAGGGTTGTTTTCCTTTCTCCGAGTCTGCATGTCTGGACTCATACTTAAATTGTCTTCAATGCATTTCGTAGGATATTTGTTTGAACACATACTTAAATTGTCTTCAATGCATTTCGTAGGATATTTATCTATAAACAATATAGTGGTGAATATTATGATATTGCAGGAAAAGAATGTTATTGTTCTTGCTAATCTGAAGCCTAGAAATATGCGGGGTGTGAAGTCAAATGGAATGCTGATGGCAGCTTCGGATGCATCACATGAGAATGTGGAGCTTCTTGTGCCACCTGAGGGTTCAGTACCTGGTGAAAGAGTTTGGTTTGTTTCTCCGGAAGAAAAAGAACACCTACCTGATGCTGCATCACCAAACCAGGTAACATCTCTAAGCAACATACACTGACTGATTGTTAGTGAGATTGCTACAGCCTTGAGAGTGCCTTGAAATTTCTTGTTCCATTTTGTTGGATATTGCTGCACACATTTGGCTCTTGTTAGACAACTTTTGTTATACTTGATCTTGTCTCTACTTAATTTTTCAAATGAGCTTCCATTAAATGAGGTAACTGTTCATGTTCATCTGGAGACTTGACCTTTCATATGGGCTTGTGTCTGGATGGTTTTTAGATACAGAATTACATATGCTGCATTTGCTATGTTTAAGTGCCATATACCCAGTAAAGGACTCAGTTTATCTTGCCCGAACAATACACATACATTCTGAAACCATTCCATAAGACAAGTTTTAGAAGATGGAATTTTAGCTCTTGAGAAGATTCAGCAGAGTTGGGGAACCTAATTCTGTTGCGCTTCTAATCGGAGGAAGAGGGGCTGGTGGCACTGCATAAATCATTTTTTGGAGGATGCCTGCCGGCAAATCACTCTAAATCAATGAAGGTCTCATATTGAAAGTGAATAACTCTAAATCCTGTGTTATTTATTTGTTCTTAATTTTCATTTCATTTAGTAGTACTGGATTAGGGATATTTAGGAGATGGAAAGAAATAGTGATCCTTGAGAGATGTTTTGAGGCGCGTCAATAAAGGCTGCAATTTTTCAATGAACAATCTAAATGTGCTCATCTCTGGGTGCACTGATAAAAATGTGGAACTTATTGCTTCCTGCTTCTGAGCATTGCTAATATTCCTTTTAGACCTGTGCTGCCCAGCTGTTGACAATCTTGTTAGCTGAATGGTGTATCACAAAGAATAATGTTATTTATCTAGACTGGAGACCGGTTGCCATTCTAGTTGTCATTTCCCTATTGGATGTCAAATAAATTAATGATCCCATGTATCTATAGATCTCCATCCATCCCCAATGTAGGGATGCCAACTAAATTGGAGACCGGTCTCAAGTCTAGATACATAGCATCACTCTGTTGCAAATCTCAACCACTAAAGGGAGCACTGCACAGTGGATGGGCTGGTGTGTTTAGCTCCCTTTTTTTGTTGGAGGGAGGTGGGGGTGTTGGGTCTGAAGATGTCATTTTCTTTTTCTTTTCCATACTCTCTCTCTCTCTCTCTCTCTCTCATATTTTCTTTTTATTTATTTATTTTGAGTAATTCAGCGCTCTTCTTCGGCAAATAAATACCATTTTTCTTCAAAACTGCTCCAAGATTTTAAAGACGGGGAACCGTGTGCTGCTAACTCCAAACACTTGGGGCATATTGGTGGAATTTCATCGTTGCTAGAAATATGATAAAAGTTACTTTCTTGGGTGTCATTTCTATTAAAGTTACAACTAGTTGGAATTCAATGCCGCAGGTTCAGAAGAAAAAGATATGGGAACAAGTTCAACCTTACCTGAGGACAGACGATTCTTGTTTTGCTGCACTCGGAAAGCATTACATGCGAACATCAGCCGGTTTAATAGTCTCAATCTCTCAAGAATGCAAGGATATCATAATCAAAATTCCTAGAATTTCATCTCTCTTTAACTTCAAGTGTAATGTACTTGATAAGTTTTGACTAGGGAAAATGCTGATTTATGTGTGAGAATTCTTTTTGAGTGATGCTACGCAAACATAATGCAAAAATATAAATGATGAAACAGTGGATGTTCGGCATATTTGTCCATCATTTCGCTATTTTGGAGAATTCTTTGTTATTGTCTTTCTTCAAATCTTACCATTAGTTTTCATTTTCACCACGAAAAAGTAGTATTTTAATTTATACGTAATTATTCACACAATCTCTTTCAAAATATGTAACTTCACTATTTTATAATCCTTAAATTATTTTTTCCCAATCATATCATACACGAGGGTAAGATTGTGAATTTACTCTATTTTGTAAATGATTACCTACACTAGTATTTTCCTATTTTAATAGAACTTTTCTATTTTATTTTCCTACGTAGGAGCATCTCTAGCTCTAATATACACACTAAATTCTTGACACATGATAAAAAAGTATTTAAAATGTGTATAATGTATATTCTATCTCTAGTAGAAGCTGGCTAAAGTCTAGAAAGTTGAGTGGCCGGTTTCATTCTATGGAGTCAAAATATTTTTAGTATCCCAGGAGTACTAACTTGATAATCTTTAATAATGAAAAACTAGAAGTAGATACAAATAGTTTAGTTAATTGATTTAAAAAAAAAAAAGGAAATGAAAAGCGAAAAAAAATAAGTACTATCTCCATTCCAACAAAATAATTTCCCCTTCCCGCTAAAATAATTCCCCTTTCTTTAATTTTTATAGAAATTAAGAAAAGTTCATATATATTTTTTTTTTATACAAAGGGATGTAAAGGGAGGGAAATTAAGCTATGGATATGTGTGGTTCAAATTTAGAACCTCCTTCTCAAAATGTAAATATCTAACTACTATAACACAATTCCAATCACAAGAAAAATTCATTTAATAATAGGGGAAATTACAAAACTTGAGACCTTCTAATATGTCATTTTCAAAATTAGACCACTTTTTAAACTTACACAAAAATGTCACTTTTCCTCTTTTTTGGACAAAATTGCCCATAAATAAAAATTCGAATATCAATTTTAAAAGCCTCAATTCTTTAATGTCTTCATCCGGGCACTAATCCAAGCAATTGAACTCATCAAAATCTTCCTTGACACTTGTTGAACAATGCTTAAATAGCCTGTGAATGCAGAATTTCATAATTAAAGAAACCCCAATTGAAAACTTACACTACACGTTCATCGTTAGATCCGTAGGGATCGGGCAGGAATTCACCATTGGTGTAGAAGGGAATGTTGCTCAGAATGATGAGATGAAGTCAACCGTACTGGTTTGTGATTGGAATTCGTCGGCTTGTGAGGCTCGTGGTCTACGCGCAGACGGCGCATAAGTCTCAACTGTCGAGAAAAAAAACTGTTTAAATCTACGAGCGCAAGTTCCAGATTCCAAAAGTCGAGTCTCAGATCAGCCTAGTGCACCAACCACGTGGTACGACGGGCACTCAAAGACCTGGCGAATGATGGCCCTGTAAAGATATACAGATAATTTTGAGAATTGTCGCGATTAAATGTCAAGATATATAAATAAATTGTATGGACATTTTTTATCAAACTGTAGTATCGAGAATCAGCACTCATAATTGTAATTGTAGATGTATACATATAAATGTAGATATATATATATATATATGTATAAAGAGAAATTATTACTTAAGGGCAATAAAGTAATTTTGCACAAGTTTTTTAAAAGTGCAATTTTTAAGGTTTAATTTTTATTTTTTGCCATTTTAGAAATTAGAGAAATTATTACTTAAGGGAAATAAAGTAATTTTGCACAAGTTTTTTGAAAGTGCCATTTTTAAAGTTTTATTTTTATTTTTTGCCATTTTAGAAATTAGAAATTCTCCCTTAATAATATTGGAGTTGGAGAAGTACATTTAACATTATTTTACTATCATTTTATTCAATAATTATTCAACTTTAATTTATTTTATTGATAATAATGTACATTAAATATGCCCATATATAAGAAAATCTGAAACTTTAGCTATATTTTTAAAAGGAAAGTGATGTAGAAGACAAAATGAATGTACAACTATATAAAATTTCTTCCGAGAGCTATTTTTCAAATTGATTTTTCAATTCCAAAGGGAAAAAGGAAAAAAAGAAAAAAAAAAGGAAGGTGGGGGGACCCAAATTTTGACTTTTCAAACACATTTTCCTATGAAATTTCAATATTACCCTTATATTACCAAAATTCCACTTCATAGCATAGCGATATTTATGTAATTTCAACTGAGTAAATTACAGTTTTGTTGAAGAGACTCAAAACAAGTCTTCGATGCCTCGAGGGAGATACCTGTAAAAGCAAAGGAGCAAAGGCGGGAAAAGAAAAAGAGGAAGGAAGAGGAGAAATATGAAGTTCATTGTCAATGCATGGAGCAATGGCAGCGCCCGGGCAGGTCTTCTCCAGCTGGGCACATGCGAACTGGAAACCCCAGCTCTCCTCCTTACTACCCGTAAGGGGTTGCCCGTTTTCATCTCCCCTGACCTTCTACCCTCCCTCCCTTCCCCTGACTCTCGCATCCTTCAGTTTAGTCCCCTCCACTTGTAAGCATCTCCTTTTCATGTTCCAATTATAATTTGTTACATTATGTTGTTTGGAATTTGATTTTAAAGGATTTTGGTTTCATGGTTTTTCGGTTGCGTAGTAGGTGTTTGTAATTTGGTCCCAGTGTCTTGTTATGAGCGTCCTTAGTATTTTATTTAGTTATTTCTTTATTTTTGTTCCGGTGAAATTTTCAGCTTGGATGGGGTTTCGACGAAAACAATATCTGAAATCGGGGGACTGCACCACGTGCTTGGTATGAAAGAACAAGTATTTGTGGCTGTTCCAAGGGATTCGATTTTGTCCCTTCCGGAATATGGGAGTACTAACAAGATGGGTGCGTCTTTTGAGACCCCTTGTGGACGGCGGCTGGTAATGTTTTGTACTTCTCTAATTGTCATTGTTGCAATTAGAAGTACAGTTTAACTTTTTGGCAGATTAGTTTATTGACTAACGATTTTTACAATGCATGACAGATAAAGCCAGGGGATTATATGCAAATGATTTCTTCAATGAAGCCAAATATCTGGGCCACGCTGGCAGATGAAGTGCCTGCGTGGGTTTCGGAGAAGAGGAACAGAACCTCAGTTGATCGTACAGTGAGGTGGCTCAATGATTGCATTACCTCAAGTTTGGCTAAGACTGTATGTCTTACTATTATATCATGTTGTATTGGTTTTTCTATGAACATTTTCCATATTTTTGTTCATCCCTTGAAAATTTGGAAAAGGCATACTCCATAATGAATAACTGAAGTATTTCATACATATGAATTCAAATTCTGGCTGATGAAACTATATTACAAACTATATGATTTATCCCAAATCTTGATGAAATCCCTAAAACTTTCATACAGTATGTCAAGATCAAAACAGAATTATCATTTTATTTCCATTTTTTCTGACTGAATTGAACTTTCTTGACTGGGAATAGAAAAGGTATAACAGTTCTAGAAAGGAAAGTTCACTGTATTATGACCTTGGTTTTGTGCTGAAAAATCAACCTTATTTGGGGGAGTAGGTGAGGCTGTTTTATGTTGTTTATTGTTTCTCTTTAATCAATGTGGGTTACCTCTAGTATGCATCTTGAAAGTGGAATACTCATTTGAGTTATGGACAGATCAAATGGCTGGTTTAAGCTTTTTGGATCTGGCCTTAAGTTATTGGTCTTAAAATTTAAACTTTACTAGAGTAGCGAAACCTTTATATGTTGGTTAGAATTCTGATACTCAACATATGTGTGGATTTTACCTTTTATATACTGCTGCAAAATGGTAGCTGTTTTGAGCACTCCAATCTTCTAATCTAAATTCTCGTTTGATTGTTGTTCATTTGAGCTTAATGGGCTTTATCACCATAGTAAAACATGTGATTCCATCTTACATGGTCAATATCATTAAAGGGAGTTGCTTACCCCCATATATGTTGCTTATTTAATTGTATTCTTCATTTTTAATCCATGTGGGATTAAAAACGTTTAACAGATTAGTCTTACAACAAAATTAGGAACGTTGCAAAATAAAGTGCTAAAGAAGAAAAAGCCATTTGCCTAATCCTTATTGAAATTTATGGCAACATTCTATGGTTTACCCATGTTAGCATACAAATTCTATTTCAAAACAAAATTTGTCAAGCTAATCTTATCCACACATCTTGTGGGACCCATCTACACTACATGAATTTGAACGGCTGATTTTCAAGGAACCTATTTGTATTTCAAAATAGAAAAAGATTGCAACTGGGTTTTATATATTAAAGCAAGAGAGATAATTTGTTAGGGATTAAGATCACTTGAAATGCATATAGAACTCTCTCTCTCTCTCTCTCTCTCTCACAACCTGATAATAAAGTTTCAATCTTACGAGCTAGTCAGGTTGGACCTACTGGTGTAAAATGGTCTTTCCCAAAATATAGGATGTGTATTTGTGGTCTAGTGCATGAGACTTATGCATTGATACATAGATCTTGGTAAGTCCAGGCATAAGCCTTGACCAATTCAAAGCAAGCTTTGGAGGCTCTAAATGGCTGCCTTATAGAAGGAGAGGTGTCTTGTTTTCCTTCTTCTTTCTTTCTCCTCCCATATTGAACGTGTTGATTCAAATGGTTCTTATACAATCAATTATTTATGCATCTGCTCATGATGTAGAAGGACCATGAAAAATATGTTATCCAAGCTTCCTTATAATACAGAGCATCGGACCAATTTTAGTGCTGTTATCACATGCTTTCGTAAATCTTAAGTAGGTTAGTATTTTGCTCTTACGAACTATTTAATTACAGTTAGGTGGTGCTATATTTGGATCTGTTGTGGGAGGTTCTAGAGTTGAAGAACGCCAACGTTGTGCGCGAGAAGTTTCACAGCAAAATGTATCAGGTATTTATAACAATTTATCATTTGAATATTCTTTATGGAATATTAGCTGTGCCAACTTATGAGGTACCACTTGCACTGTTCTTGGTTTGAAGAAAATTTTATACTTACTGAAAGTTTTACATATTTCTGTTCACTTTGTCAGCCTTTAGTGTGTTTTGTGCTCCTTACGTCACATTGAATGCCACTCAGTTTTGACAAATAATTTATACCCATTTTTACTATAATCATTTAAGCTGGTTAAATTTGGTCATTACCAATCTAAGATGTGATTCTGCAATTCAGGTTATTATATTGGTGGCTTTGGCCTTGGGGAGAGTATGGAGGAACGGCCTGCCCTCCTCCGTGCTGTTACAGTAAGCTCTGTTTTGTTCCACTGGAGGACAAACTTTTGTCTTCTTTTAGAAGGGGGGAAAAAGGGAAGAAAGAATCCGTCTTCTATTCACTATTTCTGAGTAAAAAATATAGAGCAGATCCACATTACAAATTGATTGCCTAATGCTCAAGGTTTAAGATAAAAATCTGTGAATTTTCCTAGAGGTCTGGGATTTGACATTACAGAGAACAATGCTTCCAGGAGAAGTAAAAAGCATCAAAATGTTTTGAACTAAACAGTCCATAATTGAGCCCTTGCGCATATTCAGTAATTCTTCTGTTTTCCAGTTTTCTTTCCCCTGAGATTTAGTTGTCTTGTTATTTATATCCTCAAGATTAACTCCTCTTTTATTGCTCATTTCTTTGATCCTTGTGCATAAGCTTTAAGCTAAGGGTTTTCCTTCTTGGCTTCCTATTACAAGATTATTTCACGTATCACAATATTCATATTTCCTGGTTTAGCCTATTACAAGACCGTGCTAATCAGATTATTGAAACTGAAACACATAACTAATTAGATGTTAAAATGGCTGTTAGAGAGTAGCCGTGTTAAAGTGTAAAAACTTATGGTTTGTCAGGGAAAAAATTCCGATGAAGAGTTATTCGGTGAAGTTCTTGAAGAAAGTTCTCTTGTTCTAAATCGATTGTCTTGTTATGAGAGGTAGTGGGACAGAATCAGATTGAAGAAGAAACTGCTTGAATTATGCTGGTCCCGTCTGATTTAGTTCAACTGAAGTCATCACTGTTTATCATTATTCTATCATCTCTTTGATGGAGATATTTGCATAAGTTGGCATACTCCATATGTTTTTTAGTTGCTTGTAACTTCTAATCTCAGGATATTTTACCAGAAGAAAAGCCGCGACACATAAGTGGCCTTGGACTTCCAGGTATGAGCTTATCTTTAATAGACTCTTGCCTTTATTTTCTATCTTGGATCTTCCTTTTCAAACTCTTGGTGATGGTATTTTCCTGGATGGATAATAGAAAACTGATATTGGGTTTAGGATGAAAGGCTTCTTCCTATGAAATGAAACCTTTTTTCTTGTAAACCTGAATTTGTTTAGGTCCTTTTTTTTTTTTTTTTTCCAATTTTGATTTATTTCTGCTTCTCAATGTTGCAGATGAAGTTTTGCAGGGTGTTGCTGCTGGCATTGACCTATTTGATTCTGTGTATGTTGTTAAAGCTGAGGACTTTTTTCAGTTTCTTTGTTATGATTATTCCCTCAAAACTCTGATGAACTCCTTGGTAATATTTGACAGGTATATTTACCATCTTACAATAGGAGGCTTTGCACTTGTATTTGATTCAGAGGGAACTAGGAGTCATTGTTCTGATGATCAAATATGCGATATTAGCAGTGATAAGACAAAGATCAATCTCAAAGCAACCATTTACCGGTAATTTCTCTTGCTTTCAAGCAATCCTTTGTATGATTAAATTGACAGCATTATGAAATGAATAATGGTGCATATAAACATATACTCTCTCCATCCCACAAATATAGGCTGCTTCCATTTTTCACACAGATTAAGAAATCTTAATTAATGTTGTTGGAAAAGTAAAATTTGAGAATATATTTACTAATATATCCTTCCATTTACTTAATATTTCACCTTCATTGTTCTCTTTTGTTGATTTCAATGTGCTATAAATATGGGTATATCAGAAAACTAAGAAATTAATTAAGGAAGGTGGACTATAATTTGGGACTGATGAAAAAGGAATAGTGGTCTATTTTTGCAGGCCAGAGGGAATAGCTGTTTTTCAGGGTGAAGATTTCATGATTATGTTACTTGGTCCACAATCATGTTACTTGTTATTTATTAGATTTTTCAATGTCAGTCATACATTTACTTCTATATATTTTCATGGGTGAACTCTTTCCGTACTTGTTTTTGCAGAAAAGATGTGTCACCAATTCTCAAGGGTTGTAACTGTTACACGTGCCAGAATCACACGAAATCATATATAAATCATTTGCTTAACGTTCATGAAATGTTGGCTCAGATTCTATTAGAAATGTATGTTCCAATTTCTTCTCACCTTCAATCTCAGTCGCTTCTGTCAAGAATTACTCATGCCTGAAATGACATTCTATGCCCCATTTTCAGACATAACACTCACCACTATCTGGGATTCTTTCGGTCGATAAGAAATGCAATTAAGCAAGGAAAGTTTGAGCAATTCCAAGAAAAGTTCATCACAAGTAGACGTGAACATATATTAGATGTTGCTGTAAGTGCATGAAGAGAATCTGCTACTGGATCTCATGCTTTATGGCTCTAATGGCTAAAATGATAAACAAATTTAATTTACTTTTGATACATTCTTGTAACATTAGAAATTAAAGGAAATTACAGAAAGTCCTGAAATGGTTAATGTGTTACTTGATTTTTCAAGTAAGCAAATGTATTTTTCTGCCTTGATTCATGCTCCCGGACAAACCTTCCCTCTGCACTTTCCAATTGTGAGATTTGCTACTCAAGTGGTTATTTAGATAATTTAGATTCTGAGAATCTTGATAACTGGTGTTGAATTGAATTTTTATTTTATTTTATTATTATTATTATTTTTTTTTGGTGGATTCTTTACGGGTACTGGAATTTAGAGAGATGAGAAAATTATGCATTGTCTCCAAGCTCTCATTTATGTTGCAACTTTGTCATCCAAATTGAATCATGTTCTGGAACCTGAGGGTCTCGCACACGGTACTGGGACCCATATATGAAACAAGTACTTTTTTCAAAAAATTAGATGTCACCATGTTATAGAGACATCTCAGGCTTCTAATCAAAATCCTTGGTGGACCTGCTATTTTTGGTTTGAAGGGTTAGCTACTTGTGTTGGAAATTGCACTTCTATACGTGGTGGGTATTTTTTTGGACAAGTTTCTTGATTATTTTTTGTTATTTTTGTTTTGTGGTGAAAATGAGCCAAGCTGGCTCATGAGTAGAGATTTTCAACTCAGGAAAAGCCTTTTTTTTTTTTTTAATTTTTATAAAGCTATAGCTCAACTTGGCCTGTCTTTAGAAAATGGGACTTTGATTGAGCTTTAGCTTGGGCTTTAATTGAGCCGTGCTGAGCTGGCCGGTTCTTTTTAATTTTTTCGCAGAAAAAATGATTGAAAAAACCTCTTGTAGGCTTTGTACCGAAGCCTCTCACCCCAGAGTTAACCTATCACTTGATATGATTAATTTGAGTATCAAAGCAATACAAAATTTTCCTGATTCCCACCAAGTAATATTGCACAGTGCATATACTCTGGAAGCGCCTCTCTGATTTTATTGATATTCCAATTATTTTCTTCAATATAATCCATCCCCTTGTCTCTACTCTTTCTGATAGGCACCAGGGGTGGGCATTGGGTTGGGTTTGGGCCGAACTCGCCACCGACCCGACCATAGATTGGGTTGAGAGTATTGAGCTCAACAACGACCCGTTTAATCTCAAAACCCGACTTAAACCAATCCATTATAATCCGGTTTGTATGAGTTGGGTTTTTGGTTTTGGCCCTGCAATTATTTTAAAAAAAAGCCCAAATACAAAAATAAATACAAACCTAATGCTAGCCGCCTCTATGCATGTTGGAGATCGAGATAGTTGAGCGACAGCGGCATCAAATGCACGGCGGGACAGTCATCAGCCGATCGGAAGAGCAATTTGCGGATAGTGACTAATTTAGGGTTTTCCTCTCATCTCTTCTTGTGTCGTGTGTAGTGTTTGTTATTCAAGAATGATGAAGTGAAAGGTGGAAAATAGAAGAATGATAGTTGTATTTGTGCAAGTAAAAACGTGTTTTCCCTGTGTTTTTTTTTTTTTTTTTAAGAAATAAGGGCTTCACGTTGGATTGAAGAAAATAAAACATCTAAGCCAATTTGGATCGGGTTAAATCGACTTGGTAAAGACTGGGTCAGTTTAACTAGGTTTTGCCAGGTTAGGTGGTTAACCTGTGAACTGACTTAACCTAATTCAGGTTGGAAAATTCAACACCGAGACTGTGTGGGGATCCAAAACCCGACCCAAACCAACTTGAATCGGGTTAGACGGGTTGGGTGCTCCGGTTACCGGGTTAGACGCTCAGCCATAAACACCCATACTGGCTCAATAAGCCAAGCTTAGACCATTGATCATGCCAAAAAAGGAACTTAGCCAACTCCAATTCTCCAGGCTTTAAATAAAATTTCTAAAAATGATCTCCCGTCGCGTGGTGCATGACGGGATAATATGTACAAATAACACTTTTTTTTAATCGAATATTTTCATAAGTTTAGTGACATGGATATGTGAATTTTTTTAATGTACAACAACATTCGAGATAAGTACACTGACATTTGGGATAAACTGCTATGAACAAATATGTGAATTTTCAATCTAATTATTCCTAACAACATAAGTTTCATTCTTTTGCCAACTATCTAACGGCATTATAACGCTAGAAAGGCACGTAGCGAGCAAAGGCGAACGCCACGTGCAGGAAACCAACATTGGTTTCATGAACCTAATGTTAGTGTGATATGCATCTTTGCTCGTCACGTGTCCGTATACGCAGATGGTTGGAGACCATAACCACCCACAACGGAGAGTTGACTTCATGTCTGGTGTGTTCGTTTTCACACTTGCATTTCTGTATCCAAATTAATATTAATAATAATACGACCAAGTCATCATTACTTAATGCTAATTATTATTATGGTTTGTGCAGACTATATTGGGTGGAATACAGTAAAATGAAGATGATTAGACTGATTAACAAAATACATAAATAATAAATTAATTATTTACATAGAATATGTCAACGTATTATATAATATATATATATATATATATCAGGTTCACACCCCTTCAAATGAGAGTTGCATATAAGGATTTACTTTGGGGATTAACTACTATCATGTGTTGTTAAATTTTTTTTCTTTTTTTATTTTTAGTAATTTTAATGAAATTGAGTTTTCAAAAGTCAAACTCCACCACCAAATCAAGGCTTTATATTCACTAATTTACAATGAAGTTGTCAACGGGGAACCATCGCATTTGTTTGACTCGTTAGTCCAACAAGAACAAGGATTTTACAAAGTCGATAGCTTCCCAACGAAGTTTATACAACAAACTAGCATTGTCTCTTGGCAATCAATTTAAAGAAATTATTAATCAGGGCACAAAAGTTGGAGAGCATAAACTAGCTAATTCTGATCTTTCACCATATGTCTAGCGGGATTGTTTTATCTTTTCTATTACCATGTTTTCAACCACTAAAAATTTTGTTTATACATATTTTTAAATTTTTAAAATAAGAAAAAAACTTTTGTAAAGAAAACATAAAATAACATTTTGTAGTTTATAAGGGGTTGTATAATTTGAGAATTAATTTGTGAAAAATGTGAATTTTTTAAGAACGTATGGTTGAAAAGTAAAAAAAAAAAATTACAAATTTACATGTAAAATTATTTTAATGAATAAATATGTGTTCAAATAAGTAATTTGAGAGAGAACTAATTTTAAAAAATTTAAACCATATTAGAGCTAATCTTAGCAAGTGAATCAAAATGAAGTCAAAGTAAACCTCAAACCTTTTCGAACACTGTCAATACATACACACATACAGGAACAAATTATGTTCTAGAATAATCATTTGAGGTGTCCAAAAAAGAAAAAATAATAGTGATTCGAATTGTTGTATAGTAGTTAGATGTTTATATTCTGGGCGGAACGTTTCGATTTTGAACCACGTATATCTCTCTCTGAATTTCCCTCAACTCCCCTATCTCCCCTTGTAAAAAAAATTAAAATAAAATAAAAATAAATAAATAAATAAGATAATAATAATAATAATCAATTTTTTCGAAAAATAATATAATAATCGTTTGAACAATGCAAAACATGAATGGATTCGCTGGAAATACATAAATCTCCCATGTTTCCATTTTTATACCAACCAAATCAATCCCCACTCATAGTTTCAAAAAATTTTATTTGGCTGATTTCATTCCAAAATAACAACTACGGATCGAAAGGGAGGTTTACTCTCGTAACCACAAAGTTAAGTGTCTTCCATCCCTCTTCGTCCCTCTGATTCAAAAGTCTCCCTCCTTCTAATCCAACTATTACTCCCATCTCTGATTTCATCTGAAGGTCAGATTCCACATTTACAAAGCAGTATTACTAGTTACTAGTACTAGTACCAAAGCTATATCTTTAAGAATGGTACTTTTCATAGTTAAACGACTCAATTTGACAAGGTCGTGTTTGAAAAAGCATCGCTTAAACGTGGTTAAGTGCAAAGTATGAACCACAATAATTTTTCTCGACACTTCGTCATGCATTACATTTTTCAGAACCATTTTCATGTTCCGGTGTGCCCACATCACATACAATGTTAATATTAATTTTTTAGTGTTTTACCTTTTCTATCCTAAGATTTAGTGCCTGTTTGATTCAATTTACGGTAGTTGATTTATAAAAAAAAATATAAAGAGGTGAAATGAGTGATATAGATTTAATAAAAGTTTAAAATTTATAATTATAAATAAGCAATTGTCAAATCAGTAGTCAAATCAGTGATACGTGAAATTATAATATATTTTGATAAAGAGGATCAAACAGGGACTTAATATTTGATAACAGGTGCTTTTTAGCCCGTGCAGAACCTGAGTTCAATCCACCATTTTCTTGTGTTTATAAAAGGAAGCAAGAAAACGGGAGAATTGGTAAGCAAATTGATTCTGAACCAATGGCCGGAGGCGGTGGCGAAGGAGTGTCCTTGGAGTATACGCCAACTTGGGTGGTTGCTGTCGTCTGCACCGTGATTGTCGCCATCTCTTTCGCCGGTGAAAGATTACTACATATTGCCGGAAAGGTGAAAACGCCGCCATTCCCCTTCCCACTGTTTGCTAACATTACAATCTAAAGTTTTAATATGGGTCGATAACTCAATAGTTATTTGCTCAGTGCATGTCTAGTACACAGTACTGATTCTGCTAGTTGATTTGCTCATTTTTAATGTTCTTTGAAACTTTGATTACAGTACTTGCAAAAAAAAAAACCAGGTGTCTCTCTACCAGGCTTTGCTAAAGATCAAAGAAGGTCTCGATTACTTCAAGAGAGATTTCGATGTTTTGAATTATGATTAGTACCAACGATTTAATCTGTTCGGTTTTTTGATGCAGAATTGATGCTGTTGGGATTTATATCTCTGCTTCTGACAGTGTTTCAGAACACAGTTACAGAAATATGTATCCCGAAACACTTAAACAATCACTGGCTTCCGTGCAAAAAGCCAACGGATGTGGCTGCGAAACCAAAAGCCACTGCTCACTTTGAAGCCTTTAATCTTTTTATTCCAGGGGGACGCCACCTTCTTGCAGCAGCGTCTGATAGTGCCGGCTATTGTGACTCCAAGGTAAATTCCCGATCATAGTCTAGAGTGTTGAACCACCTCGTCTAAAATCTTAATCTTATTAGACAATGAACACGTCTATTTGTTCAAGTTTAGCATCCTACAATGTTGAGGATAGATTCTAATCACTGACTGTAAGGAGGTCTTTTCCCATGTATGCACAAAAAAGAATAGATTGTTGTCTGTCTGTCTATCTTTCATTCCGTCTTAACTATTGTTTCTCTCTCAAAACCTTTAAGTCAATTCCCAACACGAAAAAGCGGGGTACTAGTTAAAAAAAATGAAGAGAGAAAAAAAGAGAGAAATCCAGACTACACGTGAAGGGCATGTTGCAGATAAATGTATATCTAGATCAATTAGTCTAGCACGCGTGAATATCCCGTTTTAGCAATGTCTTGGGTTCCTTTTCTAATTATAACGTTGTTGTAACTGATTATCGATCAGGGGAAGGTGCCGTTGTTATCTTTGAAAGCCGTACACGATCTCCATATCTTCATATTTGTGCTAGCTGCTTCTCATGTTATTTTCTCTGCTTTAACAATTCTCTTTGGGGGATTGAAGGTAATTACTTAAAAGATTTACTTCTTATGTAGTTTCTTAAATGATATGTGTCATTATACTTAAAATTTTGAGCGAACAATTTTATTCTTTTTATGTTTTCACCCTCAGATACGCCAATGGAGACACTGGGAGGATTTTGTCCAGAAAACAGAATATGATCCAGAACAAGGTAATTTTTTATGGTTCTTTATGGCAATGAGTGGTTTGATTTCCCGGCAATCTTTCATTTTTCTTGCTGATAAACCAAAGAATGAGACGATTCACAATGGTTCACTTCGATTTCTTAACTGACATTTTGCTGAAATTTTTGTCTGCAGCTCTCAAAACGATGATCACCCATGTCCAAGATAACGCTTTCATCAGGTCTCGGTTTTCAGGCATTGGTCGAATTAGTTTCTTCAGTTGGCTGGTAAGTACAAAAATCCCACCAAGTAATTGCCTTCAACAAGAAATACTTGTAGAGTTTTCAGAGCTAAGTTCCTGTTTCCTGTTCGTGCTGTCAGAAATCGTTCTTCAAGCAGTTCTTTAAATCAGTCAGCAAATCAGATTATACAACTCTGCGACTTGCGTTCGTTATGGTACTGCAATGCTTAACAATGCCACGATTCCCCAACTGAAGGTTATTAGTTTCAAATTTTCTCGTCTGGCTCGAATTTCATTCATTTGAGGTCGTATTTGGCAGATGCATTGCAGGACAAATCCAAAGTTCAACTTTTACAAGTACATGACTCGTGCCCTCGAGCATGATTTCAAGAAAGTTGTTGGAATAAGGTAAGCTTAATTACATTACCAGCTTTTCTATAAAGCTAGATCAGGCTTTTGTATCAGCTCTATACAAGAACATCAGGATTCTCCTGTGAGATCAGTTGAGATGGCAGAAAAGGATGATTCAGAATCCGCAAGAGAAATGCGCCCTACCATGGCCCTCCCATAATTCACTTCTCTTGTCACATTTCATTTTAACTAGTTGAATTTCCCACTTTTTGTGTATGAGCATGATCTAGAGCAAATGAAAACAAATAAATGTTACTTTTATTAGTGGGTGTTAGTTGTTGAGCCTGTAGGACCTGTATCCAAATCAACAGTTAGTGCTTTAAGATCTGAATTGACAAGCTGGAGTTTCATGTGCATTTTTCTTTCTTGATTGTCTAGGTGGGATGGGGGTGGGGGGATTTGGAATTGTGGTGTGATAACATATGTCTTCTTTGTTTCTAGATTGCAATTTTTACATTATTGTGACAGGTGATTATAAGTTGAGTATTTTTTCCACAAAGAATGTGTTATTACATATTCAATTGTGAATCTCAACTCTTTTAATGTACCATTTTATATTGTACTACCATCCGGTAAATAAGAGACACTTCGTCTCTACTAAGTAGTGTAACACAACTTCAGTTGCAAAGGATCTCTCTTTCCACCTCGAACCGTGAGATGGTCTCGCCTCATCATAGGTGGAGGATATTCATTTCATCAAGCAAGCTTAAACTCTCCTTACTAAGCAATTGCGCCACATTTCAAACTAAATAATTAAGAAATCTAAATAAAACATTAACTAATAATAATTCTAATAATCCTAATCATCAATAGTCACCATGCCAACCGTTGCTTCATTACTGATTCTAAAACTCAAAATTTGTTAACTTTGGAAAGATAGTCTCTATTCTCTTTTTAGGTGTTTAGTGGCGTTATGTAGTTATATGCTCACACTGTGTGAAAGAAACCACTTGAGATTTTTAATCTGGCATTAGATCAAATTTAAAGATAGAGTATACTTAATGGAATTGGTGCACATCAATTAATTCATGCAATTAAGCTAATCAACAATTCAACATACTCATGAACATCTAAACAAATAATTCTCATACATAAATAAAATAAGGGTTATTTTCATACATGGTCCTTAATCTTTACACTTTCTATTAGTTGAGTTCTCAACTTTTTTTTTCAATACTATAGGTCTGCAAATTTTCGTAAGTCCACCCGTAAGGTCCCTAATCCTATAAATCTGATAATTATAGAATTTTACTCTTTTTTCTTTAATAACCTTTACTTTCTAATAAAATAAAAAAATAATATATAAAATAAAATAAAAATAATAAATAATAAAAAGAACTAAAAAATATTAAATAATAAAAAAGAAAATAATTTCTTAATAATTTTTGTTAGTCTTGATATCACATTACATTATTAATTAATAAATTAAAATTTCATGTCGTTACCAAGATGATATATTCAATTGTGTATGTTTTACTACCAGAACGGATTGTCTAGACCGATTACTTAAAAAATCCCACTATTATAATTCAAATCCTACCGAGAAAATTATTTATTTATTATATATTATTCTTATCAAAGGTCAAGACAATTTACAAATTTTGACAATTACTCAACAATCACCACACATTTTAAACTTTAATTAAATCTCAACCACTTATTTTCACTCTTTATAAATTATCTTTATAAATTGATTTTATAAATCTAACCAAACGTGCTCTTATTATATTATTCGAGAAAGCGACTTCCATGTTCTTTATCCTTGATGCTCCTTGTTTTTTGTTATTAATAAATAATATTCACTCCGTCGCAAAAAGATATTCCTCATTTTTTTATTCGTCTCAAATTATATTCTCATTTCTTAAATTAATTTTTTAGTTTTCTAATATATTTTCGTTTATTTTGCATAACAATTAACAACAAAGAACAACTAAAGTAAAATATTAAATAAATCAAAAAGTATATTATGAAATATATTGTTCAATTATTTATTTCCAAAAACATTAAATGATGTTTTCTTAATCCATATGAAAAATGAAAGAGGAATATCTTTATCGGACGGAAGGAGTAATACACGTAGTCCAATAGTAATTTTTATACATGTCAGGAAACGATAAATAATATAATTCAAAAATTAAATTTTACCTGGATTTTCTTATATATATCCTTAAGTTGAAGTGAAGTAATAACAAATATATTAATTAGAAGTATATATGAAAATGAAAAATTAAAGACATGAACAATATGATAAGTGGACTATCTGTTTAAAACATATGAAAGTAATATACTGAAATATATCTTTATGGGATGTATGTGCGTAGATTGGATCCAACGTGTCAACAAATATATATTATTACTCTACATTGTTCACATCCGGCCAGGCTCCAACCAAACCACTTTACAACGTACGAGTTGCTTATGAACTATTTGATGAAATGACAAAGTAAATATATTCAGCATTACATTCCATTTCATGGAGAAATTTAACCCCCCCCCCCAAAATTCTGGTCCACTTAAACTTGGGATTTATTTGATAAACCCAGTCAATATTATGCATCTTTCAGGTGTATTTTCAAGATCAAATTAAGCAGCAAGTAGAGCAGAAGAGAAAGGTGATGGCTGGAGAAGGTGAAGGATAATCTTTAGAGTTTACCCCCACTTGGGTTTTTGCACTTGTCTGTACAGTGATTGTCGCCATTTCTTTGATTGTAGAAAAGACTCCTTCACTATGTTGTAAAGGTTTTGATTTTCAAGTTGAACCGACTCACTTTCAAAATTTTTATCTCCAACATTTCCACTTTGTATTAGTTGGGTCTTCATTCTCTCTCTCTCTCCTTTTTTTCTTTTTTTTTTTTTTTTGAGAACATTGTTAGTCCTCAATCTTTTATAAATTGACACATAAAGTCTCCAATCTCAAAAAATAACAATAATGCCCTTAACTCTTTAAAAAATAAAAAAGAATTTTTGTAGAAACAACTAAAAATAATAAAAAATAAAAAATAAAAATTTTCTTTTACATCATGTCTACCTAGTTACACATCCTACTTGTAACAACCTCAATCTCACATTATCTGAATACAGAAAAGGAGATATGTTTACAAACTAAGAGGCTTCAAGTGATATGAGGTCTTTTTAGTGCAAACTCAAGAACATATATGTCCGAGTTGGATTTAAAGCGGACAATATCATATCAAAATAGAGTAGATCATCACACTACTTCCACCCCTAATTCGACCGGAAATGACAAATTTCAACATCAAAATTTTTTGAGAGTGGGAGCTGATAGCAAATATAAGTACCTCTTTTACTAACGGAATTTGTCATTTCTATTCATATTAGGGGTGGGGGTGAATAACTACGTAGGTATGTCCTATAAAAAAAAATAGGTACGTAGGTAGAGGAAGAAATTATTTTCTTTTTCATATTTTTTAAATACTTTTTATTTAATTTAAATAGTAAGAGGTAGAAAAGTCATTTTTATGTCATTAGGGGCAGTGATGACCCAATACACGAAAAAAGAATAGGAACCCGATTAGTTCGATGTGTAAAAGTTATGAACTATATGTGAAATTTACCCATTTAATTTTTAGTTGGCTATTGTTTTATTCTTGTGTGAATATGGTGAGTGGCTTTGACATGAGGATGTTATGATTGTGCTTGCAGTTCTTCATCAAGAAACATCCGGGGGGCCTTTTTGACGTTAAGGTTTGTGACTTGTGTGGTGTATTTATTTAGAATTTTTAGACACTTTTAGAGATTTATAAAATCTTGAAATATTCAATATTCAATTTAGGTTTTCTAAAACTCTTTAAAGGTACTGGTGTATTCAATTGCACATTTTTAAGAGTCTGAATAAGTCTCAAAGTATTTAAACGGACTAAAATTTTGTGAGATTGAGAAAAGTCCCTCTAGACTCCATGTGAATTTTCATTTAAAACTTTTCTAAACTTTCATTAAAAGTCTTTTTGGACATTTCAGGATGTCTTTTGAATCTTTTCTAAACTTTTGAGACTTTTGAAGAATTTTTTTTTTTTTTTTTTTTTGCAAGACTTTTGGAGACTTTTTAAGTAATATAATATAAATAAAAACTAGATTCTTACACGTGCGTTGTACGGGAAGAATACATATCAAATTATTTAAAAAATTAAATAATATGAAATTTTATAATTTTTTTTTGGGTATAGTGAAATTTTTTAAGGTTACATTACCCAATAAGAAATAATTAATTTTTAACATCAACTAAACAATAATGTAACTTTTTTTGTCATCATGAGGTAAGCATAGTTTACAATGAATTTTATCCCGATTATTATTGTTAGCCCAAATAAATATCATTTTATTTTTTTGGTACTAATTTAAATAAATGACACTGTATGAAGTAATTGCTAATTGGGCGGTGTAGTGTATTCTGAAAATATTTCTTATTCGAAGTTAATAAAGTCAAATAGCATAAAGATTATATAAATTAATAATACATAAAAATAGTCATATATAAAATAATTGTAATTATTAATGTTCATTTATACTGAAAAATTAAGAAAACATTACAATTATAATTTTCAGTTAACTTAAACTAATGATATGTATGTTTAATTTCTACTAATTATAAACTACAATTGGATAATCAAATGTATCTATAATTTAAACAATTAAATGATGATTTGATTAAAAAACAATTAAGTGATGATAATTATCTATTAGTCATTAAATTTAATAGTGACTCTTATTTCAAAATGGTGAATGAATAACGTAAAAGTGAGAAAAAAAACTTTAAAAAATTTGAGAAATCCATAATACCGTATAGATTATCGCAATATAAAACAAAATGTCTAAAAAGATCATACTAACAGATTTTTTAGTGGAAAAACTACGGTACAAAGGTAGCACAACTTCTTTTATTTAATTAATAAACAGATGTCTCCAAAAATCTCACCCCACTTCCATATGAGATTTCTAAAGCCTTCTTGAATTAATTATTTTTTTTAGAAGAATGTCTCTTCCATGTTTTCTATTAATCCTCCCCCAAACTTGTACTACGGAACTTTTTCACAACTTTTCAGAGATCGGAAGAGCGTCGTGTCCGCAAAATCTCGAGATAGAGGTAAGTGAACTCTTGCTTCTTAGAGCATCTTTAATGCATAGTCAAAGTCGAATGTCATAGCTCAAAGTTCAATATGAGAGAGATACACACCTGAGTTTTCAAATAGTTTTTTTTTTCTTTTGTCATTTCTAGATTTCACGTATTCATTTATTTTATTTTTATTAATTAGATTAATAATTTTTGGTTTATTTCGCTCATTATTAATTTTACTTGTACATTGCACGAGATGTCTTTGCTAAATAATTTAAACCATTTAAAATTATTATTTACCGTTGTACAAAATATTTTAAAATTTTTAAAATTTGTACAACGTAATATTATACATGTTTGTGTGTAAAAAAAGTAATATTTTACCATCATCTATCAGACACACTATAATACGTCAGTGACGGACATTAATCATAAATTTATTATAATAGCAAGTTACAAAACTTGTAAAAGAATGGTCGTGAAATGTACAAACAAAATATCGTAGCACTAAAATCAATGGGGATGTGACATTATAACATGGATTTTATAAAAATACATAGATTCTTTTAGAATGATTGTTAATAACATAAATTTAAAATTAATAGAAAATCAAAAGATTTCTCACCTGATAGAGTCAAAAGGGCTATAATTTGTTGAAAACTCCTTTGTATACAACATTCAACGTAAAATTGCTGGGTGACCACCGTCATCGCATATCATAAACTTCAACACATTATTATTCGTGACTCTTAAAACTGCTACACACAATTGCCCACGTGTGAATACCGGCTAACGCGAGAAAATACCAACGTTCTCCAAGGAGTGATCCGGGCTTTTATTAATGGTCATCCCATAACAGACCATTAATGGAAACTATCTGCGCTGAAAGGTGAATGACAGTCTAATATCAGATGGAATGAGGCTTAATCTGAGAATAAAGAATTTCTAACTAGCATTTGGGCCAGACAACATCTGGGCCTCCACATTATGATCCCCATGTCTTGTCACTAAATTTAAGTCTCTTACCCGTGAGTTGCACGAGAAAACTAAATAATAGAAATATAAGAAATTCGAGATAAATAAAATATAAATTAAAAATAAACTGTAAATAAGAAATCAAAATATAATCCATTGAAAAAGATCACAAAATATAACTATAATAAGATAATTTTTAAATACAAATATATTGACGAATGAATGCAAAAAGAGTCCAAAGACTCAATCATATATATAATAAAGGGAAAATGTTAATATTTATTCATTTTTTTCCACAAAATGTCACAAATAATAAAAGACATAATAACTGAAAATAAAAGAAAATCATCAACAATGATCAAATTTAATATATTGTAATGCGATTTTAAAAAGGACAAACCTACATATAGAGTCCAAATAAATACTGTAAGCAGCGTAATCTACAATTAATACATACCCAATATATATATATATATATATAATAAGAGAATGATGACTTTTCCGACTCTTTTTCTAGCTCTCTAAGGTTTTTGGCTCTATAAGGTTTCTAACTCTATAAGATTTTTAGTGATATCATTTAATTCTTTTTTTGTATTTTTATTTTTATCTTTTTTTTTTAGATTGTTATACTAATTTTTTAAATAATATTCATTATTTCTTTTATTAACCCATATCCGATTCTCAATTCTCGGTGGTTTCTTTGGCCAAATATTTTGAATTAGGGATTTGTCACTTATCAAATCAAACACGAAATTACTTGAGAGTTCTATTTTAAAAAAAAAACACATAGTTTTTTATGATTCGAAAACTCAGATATAGCACGTTTTTAAACTAATAAATTTCAAAATCTGTAATATTAATTGTAAATTTCAAATTTTTAATAATTTTTAATAATTTTTAAGAAATTTTTAAATGGTTATTGTAGTGCAATAATCAATTGATTTTTTAAAAATTATAGTACTCTAATCTGTCGATTCTATAATTAAATTGAAACTTTTTGATAATTTAAGTCTTACTATATTTAGAGTTGGATTATTTATTTGAGAAATGGACCAAATATTGATACGGTTGCACTGTAATAGTTGTTTAATAATTTTTATTAAATATTTTATTTTTATTAAATTACCTCAATTAATTTTTATTTATATATGTATAATTAATTGGTGCTTTAATTCAAACAAGAGTTACGGCAGTTATGTTTCTCACATTCTAGACAGGAGGTCTTAGATTGAAACACACCCGTCCCTCCCGTCCCCTATACCCATTGCATTAAAAAAAAAAATTAACTAGTACAAAAAGTGTTACTGACAAATAAATTCAAATATAACAGAATGGTTATAAAAACTTATGTTTTATAATATTAATATGACTTAACTGGCTGTATTAATAATTTATATTAAATTTTTGTATAAAAATTCATTGACATTAATTATTAAAGTAATTATAGGGAGAAATATTTATTTGACATAAATAACTGATATTAGTTCTCATCTCGCCCTTTATATGCACTATACGAAAAAAATGGAAATGAACTGGTGCAAAAAGTATTACCGACAAATAAATAAATTTAAATATGATAGAACAGTTATAAAAACTTATATATCATAATATTAACATATGACTCAACTGGCTACATTAATAATTTATTAAATATTTGTAGAAAAATTTATTGACATTTGTTATTAGAGTAATTCTAAATAGACATGTTTATCTGATATAAATAACAGATATTTGTTAGTTGGCAAACGTGAATTGATTGTTTATATGCAAGTGGTGAATTTGAAGGCTCACAGTTATCAAATACATGGCTGATAGCTAAATATGTTATTTTTTCATGCCAGATAAATACTTTCTAAAATTACTATTGTTAATATTACTTTAGATCCCGTGTAACGTACGGGTGAGAATCCTAATACAATCTAATTATAAAAGTAGTCTATCACTCATGTGTTACACGGAAAGCTAATTTCCAAGCAACCTATATATTAAATTATCAAACCTTGAATAGCACTCACACATTTACATTAGTAAATTTACAATTTTGAGATACCAAGTATTCCAAGAATGGTTTTACGATTTTGGTCAATTTAAAAAATTTGTTAAATGGTAAATACTACATAGGGTTGCTTGGTTTCTCATTCGATTTTGATACACAACCAATGGATTGATACTCTACAGACTAAAGATAAAACTTAAGAAAATAAGTAAAAATGAAATGATATTAGATACGAATTAGTTAAAATTAGATGAAGCATCATAGTCACACAAACCCTTTAGTGTTAAAACTTAAACTAATAATAAAAAGATCACACAAGCTATTACAATAGCAAATAATTTACATAAGTTTCAATAAAATCACTAGCAATTAGTCGGGTTCTTGCATAGAAGAATGTGGTGGCCAGCGTAGCTGAAGACGAAGAGATTCCCTTGTCAGATAAGAGCACCCTCAAGAGTCTGCAAAATCCAAAAATTGTGTAAAATTTTCTCGCCAAAAGATTCGGGCGATAGAATCAATTCGTTGGGTTCATGCATAGATGAATGTGGTGGCTAGCATAGACGAAGAGGTTTCCCTGTCAGATATCATCATCCTCGAGAGTCTGCAAAATCCAATGTTAAAGGTGTAAAATTTTCTCCCAAGAGATTCAGCCGTTCATGATATTTTGACAAAACACTTCTATAGAAGTGCATAATTTAATTTTCTTTAGATATCAAGGGAACTACTAATGCATGTTAAGTACGTAGTTGAAAAGATTCAAGGCAAATTCAAGAGAAATTCAACATTTCCTCTTTGCCAGGTTGCATTGAAGTTGGTTTCTTGCTAAGAACAGTAACCCTTTCCTTTGAGTTCAATTCTGTTCACCCTAGCAAAGTAATTAGTACTCAAGATGCCAGGAGCCAGCAAACCAAAAATGCCACATTTGAGCCCTTTAAAATGCAAATGTTAGATACAAAACTGAGCACAAAGCAAACACACTTTGTCTCAATAACAATAATAAATCTAACAAATCTTAAAGGCACAGTTTCATATGAGTCACATCTTCTTTCAGTTATGAAAATATTACTTGTGTTCTACCTAGCATTGAGCGGAGAAAGAAAGGCATTGTGACGTCTATCTAGGGTGCAACATGTGGTAAGTATTAATCAACTCAAGCCACTTTTTTAGTTTTTACTACAAGTGGATGAAGCTAAACTAATGAATGGAAAAAATCAGCAGGATTGACATTTCTTGTTGTTGATGCTATAGTAGCAATAACTAAGATAAAAAGTGGTAAGTTATACAAACACTCCAAGAAACAGTAGATTTTTATATATGAAGCTTTTGAATATCTAGAAATAGACGTGTAGTTTCTTGTCAATATCTAGAAATAGACGTGTAGATTCTTGTCTATTCACAAAAGTTATGACAATTTTACTCTGAGTAAAATAACAAACTGAAATCACCACAAAATTGAGAAAACTTAACACATTGATGGATATCAATATAACAGACAATTTTCTCAAACTCAATTAATTTGAAAGGGAAAAATGAACAGAACCAAGTCACCAATTATGGAGGCAATTTTAAGGAAAATAATGACATGAAAATAGATTCTCATAGTAAGTTCAAACTTCAAACAATAACAGGTTCTTGAAACACATCTATATTAATATAGCACTTCATTATAAAAATTGGGAGATATTCAAATGTGGTTGCTGGTTGGATTCAATCCGTATAATTATTTGAAATATCATTTAATCCATTATTTAGATAATACTATTGTGAAGTTTAGCCAAAAAATAAAAATCAGCCTAATTCATAAACAATGTAGATGCCTGCATATTTGTCCCCAATTACTACTCACTCTGTCACCTATGAACTATTTGTTTGCAACACAAGATGCAAATCCGCAAATTTGAGGCCTTTATCATCCATTCATCTTTTTACAACTTAAACCCATCTATTAAAAATATTGGAACAAACTAAATAGAATATTGAAACGAAAATATCCAAACTACTTAAGAATTTCTTTTCAACACCAGATCCATCATTAAAATTTTTTTTAGATGGCAATTAATAAAGACCAACGCACCAAGATGTGAACTATTAATTTTATTTTGCAACTATTAGCATTGCCTCGTCCAAAAATGACTAATAATCTCTACAAATAATACATCCTCATCTAATGAAACAATATTTGCGTTTATTTGTCATGATAATTATGTGCCTTAAGTTCATCTAGATTGAAAGGTCAAAAGCTTTTAGTACTAACCGTACATCCTTTTCAAAAGAAAGCACCTCCCACCGCCCTATAACAATATAAATCGGGTTCATCAATTGGGTTGACAAAACATTAAGGACTATGTAAGTAGAAAAATTTCCCGCTAATACAATTGCACAAACATAGAGTAATGAGAAAATTGAAGGTGAAGCTAGGAATCTATAAATAAATGCTCAATCAAACAAATGTCGGGTGTTTTTTTCCTTTGCTAGCGTCCAACAAAATGAAAGGGAACAAAGAAAAGAATACTACATCACTTGACCAATCCTGTATTCACCAATTGTTAGAAAAATTCAAAACCCTTAAATTGAATGCCAAATGAAAGGGAACAAAAGAAAAGAATACTACGGAGGTTGTATTCAATTGAGACTTTTAAAGACTTTTTTAAGTATGAGACTTTTATGGATTTTATGAGATTTCACTGGATTTGTTAAGAGTCCAAGAATATTTATCTGGACTTTCCTAAGCTTTAATAAAAAAAACTTTTCCTAGATTTTTACAGACTTTGGAAGGCTTTTTCAAACTTTCTTTACTATCATTTTTTTTTTCAAATTGTACAAAATATAATATTATTGTAAACAACTTTTATTTTGGCAATCAAAATAATACTTTTCATTCATTCCATAATTTCACTCGCAAGGGCATCTACAATGAAATTTGGGAGAGACATTCCCAACACAAATCCAAATTACAGTCTAATGCTCGTTCAGCAGGCAAATGAGCCACTTTATTAGCTCTTCTACTAATGGTTTTAAACTGACACAATTCAACCTTTGACTGATAGCCTTAACCCGCTCCAAAATAGGACCTTGAGTTGCAAGAAGTTCAAGCTCGTTGAGTAAGCGTATACTCGAGTAGGACTCAGCCTCCACCCTTATGTAAACAACTTTTTTTGTAAATACATGAGGTTAATAATTTGTAAAGTTCTGTAAATTTCTGTAAACTTTTTATTAGAAAAATGTTGTAAATGCTTGAGGTTAATAAATTAATAATAATTAGAAAAACAAATCACCAGTTATTCTTATTAAAGTGCAAAAAAAAAAAAGAATTTCATATAATGACATTGTAAATAGTGTATGAAACAAATATCTTGTTGACGTTGAATTGCATATACTGTAATTAGAAAAAAATTCTAATTAATAATTAATAATACATATCAAATAACTCTATGACGTATAGTTGAACAATTGAATCAGTGAACAATTATTAATTTCAAGATAATTAATAATAATTGTTGACAACTGTTAACATGGATGCAAATTGCAGAGTGAACAATTGTTAATTCCAATGCAAAAAGTTAATTCCAAGATAATACATATAAGAAAACCTATATGTAAAATACATAAAGTTAATAATACCTGCAATTTGTTTTCTCCAGTTTCGTTGTCTTTTTCCCTTCTTCACGGCACTTTTAAAAATCTCACGTTTGTACAAAGGATTTGTGGTGAGATTTGCTATTTATATTTTCCACTAAAAGTCTTAAGAAGTCCAAAAAATAGTGAGATAATGATTTTTTGGTGTTTCAAAATCAAAATTAAAGGCTAGAATTGCCAATTTTGAAAAGTTAGGAGTTAAATTGTGTAGTAAGGTGAAAGGTTAAAATTAGCTAGCACCTACTAGCCAACTATAATAAGGTATCTTGAGCACAGTGATTTTGGTAGTTGTAAGAATGAGCTTTATAGAGCTTTCTTGCCCGTCTAATGCAATACCATAAACACCCGACCACAACATGCATGAAACTTTTCTCGTTTTTGTGTCTCACATATTCTCTAAATCAATAGGTCTTGACAGTGTGAATAGTTCATGACTTTACCATTTCGTTCTAATTAGTTGTGATATTGATGACTAGGGAAAGTATGCTTTATGGCTTCCTGGTTTAATCCATATAACTGAAAGTAAGACTTTTGCTTGGTATATACATCATATAAGAAGTTGATTGGATTGCCAAATTTCTTCTACTAATATCATATTCCATCAAAAACTCTCCCTCATTGTTAC